>JAOQMR010106904.1:0-12112 GCA_027563865.1 Erythroxylum pelleterianum
ATATATTATTAACAAGTCATAATGTTAATACATGAATCACAAATGTTCATTGGCCTAGGGCACACTACTAACAATAAGTTGATATAGCATGCCTAACCTATGCTAGTTATTATACTAGAAGTCAATATCCTTTCCACTAGTAATTTTTTCTTGACATAGTTCTACTTGAAACTTATGGTTAACAGTATTTACTAAAAGGTATAGGAGTAGGTTGATTTAACACCAACTATCCAAATGTTTTTTCTTTTTAAATATTAGGTATGGATCCATCTTATGTAAAGATTTTATAGGTTGATTTAACACCAACTATCCAAATGTTTTGGCCTTTTAAATAGTAGGCATGGATCTATCTTATGTAAAGATTTTCCTTGTCCATATAGATTTTCTATAATCTTTTAGCCAGTGGTACCCTTGATAGTCTCCTGATTGAGTATAAGCCTAGTACTTTATGCTGCTTAGGAAGGCAAATAGTACTTATTTAACCTTGGCAATTTTGGTACTACTATTACATCCATTCCAAATGAAATCCCTTTTAAGTTTGTCAATTAACCTCATAATTCCTTTAGGTAATGTAAGATGGGGGCACTAGTATACATAGAGGTTGTTGAGTACAGAAATAGCAAGTTGGATCCTCCTTCCATAAGATAAAGAAAAATTGCACTAAGAATGAAGTCTTTTAATAATTAAGCTAATGAGAGCAGAACAGTCTTTGTAAGTAACTTCCTAGATAAAATCAGGACTCAAAATAAGGCCAATCTTGAGTCCTGGGTCGATATTGGAATAAAAATATTCAAAATGGAACTAATAAGTATCAAATAATTGATAAAATGGATAACAACACTCTTTTTTCTCTTACAATTCAATAAGATCACGAAGTCGATTCATCCAATCAAAAAAACCTATTCCATTGAGTGGAAATGAATGAAGAAATAATAAATCATCCCATATCTAGTTTGAAACTTTGGTTCTTTAAAACATTTGTGATACCCTACAACATAATGAGATAAAACCTTGGACAATACCATTTAAATTCCTTTTTTCCAATTTGAATAGAAATGGAAAAATTAATGAAAAAATCAACGAAATGGTGATTTTTTTATATCTTTATAGTGTCGAATAACTTCCTAGATAAAATTGGGACTCCTAATTATTTGAATGAGAATTATTTAAGTTACAACAGTAAGGAGGAGGAATTTAAAATTTAAAAGCTTAAGGAAGGAGTTTAGAAGTAGATACAACTCTTGCATTGAATTTTAGACTAGATGACCCTTTAAAGATGTCTGGAGATTACATCAGGATATTAATTGAGACCAAATCAGCCCCACAAAGTAACAAAAGATTATTTGCAAAGGCTAGGTAAATGAGTTGAATTTTGTCATATTTGTAATGGAACTTTTGCAATATTGTAGTTGATTAATTTGGATATCATTTATATAGTAATTATAAACCTTGGGTTCTTTTAAAGTTCCTTGAGGGTTCTCCATTAACTACTATAGAATAAGAAATTGAAGAAATGCAAACTTGAATCCAAGTTATGAATTTACTGAGGCAACCAATCATTTGCAAAGAGTTCAGGATAACGTTCTAATTAAGCGAATCAAAAGTCTTGGTGAAATCAATTTACATTGCATAACGCTTAATAGTTTTGTTATACTTATAGCCCTTGAATAGATCTTAAACAAGACTAATGTTGTCTTTTATGTTCCTTCCCGTTATAAAAGTCCCTTTAGATGGGTTAACAAAGTCATGTTGAGTCTTTACATTTTGGTAGCTACGATCTTAAAGATGATTTTATAGATCAGATTACAACATGTTATAGGCCTAAACTCATTAATAAGAGATGGATAGTAAACTTTAGGCATTAGACATATAAAAATTTTATTAAGCTTAGTAAGAAGCATACTAGTTCTGAAGAATTATTAAACTACATTAGTCACTTTTGAGCCAATTATTTCCTAAGTTAATTAGAAAAATAAGGCATTAAAACCATCTAGACCAGGATATTTGTTTGGTTAAAAGAAAAGAGAGTAGTTTTGATCTACTTAAAGGTAACCTCATTAATCATTTATGGAATCTATTAAGGGTTAAAAGCATTTCTAATGAAGTCAACTAGTTCATCTGGTAGATTAGGAGAATTAAATGACCCTCCCATAATAGACTTGAAATAGGAATAAGCTAACTCCATGAGATTACGTTGATCAATCATAATATTTCCATTATAATCATTTAGAGTAATAATTCTCCCCCTATGCCTTCTCTTTTTGATGAAGTTATGAAAGAACTTGGAATTTTTATCTCCCACTTACGGCTATACCATTTTATCTCCCACTTTTAGTTATACGATGACCTAAGGGGACTTTGCAGAAGAGGCTAAATCCCTAAGTTTGGATCAAAGAATGATCCTCTGATAGATAAGCTTTTAGGCATAGATAAATATAGTAAGGGGCGCTTGGTTCATAGAGGGTAGTGGGAATGAGAATGAATATAGTGAGAAATGAGAATTGATATAATCATTATAATTATGATGGTTGGTCAAGATGAAGGAATGATTACCATTACCATTGATGGTGGTTGGTTTGTTAAAAATGTTGAGAAATAAAATTTTGTTAAAATTGTATTTATATCAAATTTTAAATATATTTTAAATGATTATTTTTAATTTATGCACCCTAATTATAATAATAGAATGTTTAAAATAAAGTATATTGTGGTTTTTCCTTCCTAATAGCTTTTAAAGAAAAAATACTCTAGCATTTTCTTACATCAACATATCATTAGTTGTATAATATCCTCAAAATATAATTTAATTATCCAAAATATTGTGTAAATTATCGACACAACCATAATATCTACCATTCCATTGCTATAGTAAAATCAAGTTATACGGTTTAATACAATTTACATTTCTCTGATAATGCAAATAATGTTATATTTTAAGTAATTAATGAATATTATTTTAATTAATTACATTTTAATTAATTACATCTTAATTATATTTTAATTAATTATATTTTAATTATTTAATTAATTAGATTTTATCTTAATTAATTAAATTATTTGATTTATATTTTAATTAATTACAATTTAATTAATAATATTTAATTAAAAATTAAAAATATTAGTGTTGGAAGGAATCAAACCCATTCCTCCCCACATGGAGGGTGTGGACTATTACCCAAAACTTAGGTATGGAAAAACTATTTAATCAATCATAATAAATAACCAACTATTACCATTCATTACATTTCTATTGTTTTAAATAACAACCATTACCTTATTCTTACTTTATCTTGAATGATAAATGGATCAGCTAATCTATAATTAAGAAGTGAAGCACCTTAGTCTTCTTCTCATCATATGCCACTACAATTTTGCTACTGTAATGACATAGGTGGTTGGTTATGTCTTTCTATTGTCTATTTAGAAATTTAGAATATTTACAATGCTATTTTTGTGCATAGAAAAGAATACTATAAATTATGCCTTATTTTAATTAGTTTTCTATTTGAAGTAGCTCAAAAGATAGTTACCTATCATAAACATAAGTATAGTAAAATGTGATAATATATAGTAACTGAAGAACATTTTGGAAAATTTTCCTTTTTTTTCATTAAAATGTAGAACATGTTACATCTTTATATTAGTTATTACATATTAACTTTCTCAAATTATGGGATACTATGGAGTAAGGGCCTATGATAAAACTATTGATGAATGATTATAGAAGTTGAAACTATCTAGCAACTAACTTGAACAATATGTTGAAAATATATTAAATTTATTTAATATATTATAATAAATAGTTAATAATATTTTGTGATGATCCTTATTTTTAAGTTTAGACCTCTACTTTAAGTACATAGAGTAGTTACAAATTTAGTTCATTAGAAAATGTTATCTCTATTCTATATCTTTAAGCATGTTTGAATGAAAGTTTGATAAGTAAATATTTTTTAAAAACACTCTCATTTTTTGTTGGTATTGTTTATTTTCTAAAAATAGAAAAGTTATATCAAGATTGTGTGCTTTAGTTATTGTTTAATTTATAATAAAATAAATGGTATTAGAATCTTATTTTTAAGGTCTTATGAGTTTATAAGCTAAAGGGAGTTTGAAAGATAAATACCAAGAAATTCTTTTTGAAAAATTGAAATAGTCAAATGAATTTTAAATTATTTCTAGACCTCTCCCCCAATTATATTTATAAGAAAAATTTATCAACTTTAGGTTGTCAAAACTAAGACATATTTCAAAACTAGTGATTTATGGGAAGAACTAAAGATTGGTATAGATGCATTTGCATTGCATGAGAATCCTACTGTAGTTCAATTAAAGAACCATAATATAGATTCCATTAAGAAGTTTAAGGTGTTAAACTACATATTAAAGCTAAGTAAAATATAATTTTTGTGATTGAACATGGCATGTGAGACAACAAAAGAAGTTTAGTCAAACTCAAAAAAGAATTATGAGGCACCAATAAGATAGAAAAGATGCACGTCATAAATTTAAGGAGAGAATATGAGAATCTCGAGATGGAAGATTTTGAGATATTTAGAATATGTTAAGAAGTTTATGACTGTCATAAACAAAATCAAATTGCTTAGAGCATAGCTAACAGATGAAAGAGTTATTAAGAAGGTAACTTTACTTGAAAAGTTTGGGCCCAATATACCCTTATTAGAGAATTCAAAGAATATGTCTTAGGTTTCATGTAAAAGTGGTTAATGTATTGCAATCTCAAAAGCAAATGAGAGTTATTAGCTATAAAGAAACAATTGTTGGTGCTTTAAGGGAAAAGCACAAAGCTAAGGGTTATTCATATCAAAAGGGAAGGGGGAATGCTTGTGATAAAAAGGATAAAAAAAAGAAAGATGGAGAGACCAATATAAAGGGTGGTAGAGAAAAATTTTCCACCATGTTCTCATTACAAGACACGAAAAAGAAAGAGAGACTTATAGAGAGAGTGGTAGAGAAAATTTTCCACCATGCTTTTATTATAATAGAATATCTTATTTGGAAAGCTATTAATAGCAAAAACTAAACACAAAGTAATCATCAACAAGATAAGGAAGTGTTTATTACTTCATGTTATGTAGTTAGTAACAGCACCAGAAGAAATTAACTTATTGCACGCACTACATAGCTTCATATCTAAGTGTCCTTAAGGAACTGAACAATTATTCACTTTAAAGGTGAATATTGGAAATAAAAAATGCATTAAATCTAGAGGAAGAGGATTAGTCTTTGTGGAGACTTTATTAGTTATTATATTGATTCTTGATTTGTTATTTGTTTCTAAACTGGATTAGAACTTGTTGAGTGTACAATTGCTCAAAATAAATTATTTTGTACCTTTTAAGGATAGAAATTGTGTGGATTATGACCATTTTTTGCACTGAATTGGTTTGTATAAAAATGGTAAATATATTTTTCTTCTTGAATCATAATGTTTATAATTATGTTGTGTGCATAATTTGGTTAATGATTTAACTTTATGGATATAAGAGAATAGGATATGTAAATTATCATTCTATATACCAACTCTAAAAGAATGTTTTAGTGAAATAGTGCCTCCTATGTATCATCATAATGACGTTTTTGGTGTATGTCAGCTTAGAAAGCAAAAAAAGTTCACTTTTCCAATTAATCATGCATGGAAAGTAACTAAAAAGTTGCATTTAGTTTATAAAGATATCTGCAAACCAATGAGGACCCCATTTCTTAATGACGATAGAAACTTTATATGTTTATTGATGATTTAACATAATGTATTTTGTATTTTTTTTGTCAAACAAACATAAAAATAGCTTTTTTTAACTTTAAAGCTTGGGTTTGAATTATAGTGAAATCAAACTAAAAGTGATTAGATTTGACAATGACATAATAGACAATTAAGGAAATTTTAATGCATTTTATGAAATTGCATGTAGTGAACACTAACTTATGGTCACTTACACAGTAGAGAAAAAAGTTCTGAGTGAAAAAATATATAATTGTTAAGGAGATGGGAAGATATTTATTGTTTGAAAAGAAAAATATAAGGAAATTTTTGGTAGAAGTAGTGAATATTGCAATAGATTTGCATGATAAGCTCCCTATAAGATCGTTGAAGGGTAAAACACCATATGAAGCCTCTAATGGTGTTAGGCCTTTAGTCCACATCTTAGGGTGTTTGGTAGCATTTTTCATTTACATAGTCCAGATGTAAACATAGATAGGTTTGATAAGAAATTTGAGAGTCTATTTAGATATAATGGCATTTTGAAAGGTTTTAGATTTTCTTTACAACAATTACAAAAGTTGACAACAAGTAGGAATTTGAAGTTTAATAAATGGAAAGCTTAGATCTAAGAAAAATATCAAATAAAGTCTTAAAAAATAAGCACAATGAGAGTGAAATCTCTCAAGAACAAAAAAATTTAATTGTTAATGATGATTCTAGTAAAGATGCAGCAGCGATAAGAAAAAAATGTTTTATAGAGATTTACTAGAGATGTAATGAAGCAATTCCTAAGTCGATAAGCTAGAATGATGGACCTTAGTTATTTAACTGAAAAAATGGAAAAAAAGTTTAATATAATTCATAAAAATGAAACTTAGGAGCTAATTGATAGAGCAAGCCACAAAGGTGTCACTTGAGTAAAATGGTTTTAATAACCAAGCTTAGTGTTGATGATTCTATTAGCAAGTTGAAAGCAAGACCTACAGTTAAAAATTATGTTTAATAGTATGGAATTGAATTTCTTAAGACCTTTACACTTATAGAAAGGATTGAAATAATTACGTCAGCTTTGGTTTTATTTGTTTAACAAAGTTGGAAGATCTACCAACTTAATGTTAATATTTTTTAATAACAATTTAAAGGAGGAGTTTTATTTTGATCAGCCTAAGGATTTCTTTATTAAAGGACTTGAAGATAAAGTATATTTGCTCATGAAAGCTTTTTCTGGGCTAAAGTGGCCACTGAGAGCCTAGTAGTATAATTGATTATTCTTTATTGTAGCTTGAATTCAATAAGAGCATTAGTGAGCTTCTACTGTATATGAAAGAGTTTGAGAATAATGATTTGGTGATTATATCTTTAGAGACCTCTTAGTATAACTTAGGGAAGAACTGTAAAGTCTTTCAAAACCAAATGATTAAGGATCTTGAAATGACAAATATGGGATTGATGCTTTAAAGTCAACAAGAAATTTTTATTTGTCAACAAAAATATACAAAGGAGGCTTTGAAGAAATTTTATATTAATAAAAAGCAAGGAAATAAACACTTTGTTGCTATTGAATAGAGATGGCAATTGGGCTTAAGCATGGGGTCCACAAGCCAGGATTAAGTTGATCAAGCCTTGAGTCAGGCTGTCCAAGCCTAATCTGGCTTTGAGGCCCAATAACTATTATGGAAAATGACGTCATTTTGTGAAAAATGACAAAACGATATCATTTTCCTTTTCTTCATTAAATAAAAAATAAAAAATAGATACGGTGGGATTGTTTTAGGCCCAATCAAGTTCAGGCTTGGGTCGAACCACCTCGCCATCCCTATTATTGAATGAGGAGTTTAGAAAAAAATGATGATTTTTATCAAAGTTGTAAAACATTTTCTATATTGTCAATTTGTCATCATATTTATATATTTATCAAGTAAATTACATCAAAAATTTGGAAAAAAAAGGAGCTAGGACATAAGAAAGACACAATTAACTGTAAAGTATGGTTTAAAAAATCTTCAAACTTAAAGTTTGGAGGGATTTGTAAATAATAATGAGGAAATTGTGAAGACATGAAAATTATTTTAAGAGTGTTATATATTCTTAATTTAAGTATTTTTCTTATAGAACTTAAGAAAAATAAGCAATAGTTTCTCAGTTAGGAGAAGAAGTAGAATATGACTGAATTGTAAACCATATGGTTTAACTGAAAAAAATTAATTTTTGATCTAGAATCATTCAAAGTGAAGCTTTTGTTTATTGTTTAATTTCAAATACAATAGAAACTCTCCATGGGATTTTAGCTAATTTTACTCTCTATACATCATTGTTCATTATTTTTGTCAACATATCTCTTATCTTGAGCCTAATGTGGAAAAGTTTACCATAGTTTTATGAAATGTAACATGTTCTAATATTTATAAATGGTCTATTCTTTGTAAGCCTCAATGTCTAATGTCATTGGCCATGCTAGAAATTTTACAAGTGAAATTATTATCTATCAGAAAGAGATATAAGGATGAAGTTGGTTATATATAAAAATAAAGTTTACAACTCATTGCCTGAAGGTTTTGGATTAATATATGATGTTACAATTGTATTGGGTCTCATTTAAATCTGGTCCAATTTTTCTCAAAGCCTCCTCAAAACCCTTTATTTGGTATTAGAATTAGGTTGGCAAAATTGATGAATAAAGACTTATGGTTTTATTTTAGCTATGGGGTAAAAGAGAGTTAGCTTGATATAGATAAATTCACTTATAAGGGATAGATGTTGAATTCATTAGCAGAATTATCCTATATCAAAAAGAGACATAAAGATAAAGTATGTTATATATATAGGATTCATAAGCTATTATCTTATGATTTTAGATGGAGATAATATCTTGATTATTTATGAACTTAGTTAGACCTTCAAAGCCCTTCACCTGTCATGGTTTATTTCTAGAGTTCGTTTCTGCATAAAGGGTAATAATTTCTCTTACATTCTTCAATGGAATGGATGACTCGGTAAGAGTATTGTAAAGCTCATTACCTTAAATAGAAGACAAAAGTACCATATTGACAAGAAATGTACATGCTTGTGGACTTTATAGTCCTCCATTGTTATTAGTTTATGCCCTTGCATCCAATTTATTTTAGTTGTAAATATTTGTATGAAATTATTATTTATTAATAAAAGACATTCTTTATCTTTATATATTTGTTAATTATTTAATTATTATTCATAAAGATAAAATCATTGGAATAATTGCTGTGTAATTGAAATTATGATGAGATCATAATTATGAGATTCAATTTACACTTATGTATTATTCCTAAATGTTCCTAGTTTTAGTTTCATCAAGACTGGATATTGTTTAAACGGTAAAATTAGCACACATTATATTTCTTTCTTATGAAGAAAGTAATTGATCTCATTAATTAAAGTATAGAGACACTTAAACTAATATGTGGGTGATTATTAGAGAATAAGTCACTAAACTAACCCGATTATGAGAATTTTTGAATGGAATATTACTTATTTGTCTATGGACTATCTCATAATGATGGTTGTATAACTAATCCTCAGACTTGAGAGTACCAAGGTATCTAGTGTGGGAATTTTTGTGTTTTGATGCTACTTATGAATCATCCTAAGATAATTCTGTTGGTAGTAATTGGATACAGTATGAACCATATGTAGATAGTTGAGTAAGCCGATAAAGGATTCATTGCTCTAAAGTAATTAGAGAGAATATTCCATTGTTTTTAATTGGTAATGATTTATGGAATTCTCTGGCCAGAGTGAATTGATATTTGAAAAGGAGTTTTCAAATTTAATTACAAATCAATAACTAATTAGAAAGAATGAACATAATTGGATGATAAGGATAGACACTATATTCATACTCTGCCCAATTAGAATATTAGATGACGAAAGGATTAAATTATACATTATAGTCATGCATGGACAGGATAAGTCAATCACTTTGACATTTCTAATATTTGGGTAATCATGACATATTGCTAGTCGTCAATTGTAGTACCCCCCCTCTCGCGTAACTCGAACCCGATATTGAGGGTGATATCCGAGTCCGTGATCGCGAAAGTGGCGTACTAGAGCACTCACTCATTCACAAGTCGGTATACAATTATTTTTTTGAAACAATACAAGCATAAGCAGAAAACAATTACCTATTGGCCACTTCCATTTAATAAATAATTCAATCAACACTTTGCGATTAATCGAATTTCAATAGCCAATTGAGGCCCACTATAATTACAAAACACTATTTTACAGAAATTGCGGAATACAAATTGTGCAAAAATAATCAAATACAGAAGACAAACGCAATTGATCCTGACCTCTTCCTTTGCCCACAAGCAGTAGGTATTCCCCCGTTTGCCTAACAGGGTATTCTTCAGAGTCTTGAAAAATAAATGCAAATTTTGGATGAGTTTTGCGAACTCAGTGAGTGACCATCATTGATGGTTCACCCAGTCACATAATACATATTTCACATACCATATTTTCACCTTTTACACTATTTCACATTCAACGCATTTAATAATTTACACTATGCATCATAATTCACATTTTTCATTAAGCATATGCAGTGCACATAAGACTCACTTTCCAATTATTACTTTATTGTGACCAAGTGCCTAAATTATCCCTTATAGGGCTCATTGATAACTATCTCATATAGGGCTCATTGATAACTATCCCTTATCCAATTGGGGATACAGGGCTCAGTAAATGTTGAGCATGAGGCTCTGAATCACTATCTAAGCTTGAAGCTCATTTTCACTCGTTGAGCTTTAAGCTCTGATTGATGGCTACTCTGGTCACAACAGCTATTATATTACGTGCATTTATGAAATGAAATGCATCACTCATATTTGCGTGCTCTTATTCAATCATCAGACCGTAGTCCGGCATTAAACATATGGTTGAGAATTCACATTTTCACTTGCATGCAATAACATATTAAGAAAACACTTAGCAATCACTTCAATACACTTAGTTCATCCAATTCACATTCAAGTAGCACTTCAACATCTAAATCAAACATTGCAATCATTGGACCTCCTGTTCGGAACCCAACATAATCAATCACATTGACAAAATCATTCAATAGTCACATAATACAAGAATTGAAGTAACAAACAATGAAGTGAGACCATCTCGGTCTACTCACAGTACGCTCTAGATTAGCCTTTGCTTCCACTTTCTGGGAACGTCTGAATGCGGAGATTCAGCCTGCACAACCCATTTATGCAAGATACACATATGTCACAAATTGTACCATCATAAGTGTTTAATAGTGCACATGACTGAAATGGAATATGTACAATGCATGTTTATGACAATTCTGGGTATTTCCTCAATAATTACTTTACAAATCATTCCCATTTCCAGACCCATCTAAATACTTTATACTTAGATTTATACCTCTGGTTTGGGCGAGTCCCAGGACCATTGAAGTATTGTCCCTGATTTTGGTATGCGTGGGCGGCAAGTTCGTGCCTTGAACCCGTGACCTCAGGGTTTTGTTGGTCGAGAGACCACGTCTCTAACCACTAAGCTATAGCTTAGTGGTTAGAGGCGTGGTCCCTTGCGACCAACAAAACCCTGAGGTCCTGGGTTCAAGGAACGAGATCTCTGCCCACGCGCACCAAAAAGGGACAATACTCAATTGAGGTGGGCCTGAACCACACCAAAAAGGCACTTTTTTGGTTTACGTAGCTTAGAGGTATGAGGCGTGGTCTTGCGACCAACAAAACCCTGAGGTCCTAGTTTCGATGCCTACCTCCCACAACCTCTGCGACCAAAATCAGGGACAATACTTCAATGGTCCTGGGCCTCGCCCAAACTAAAATCAGGGACAATACTTCCTTGTGTTTTAAATAATTTCAAATGTGGTTCACGAAAAGGTTTGAAAAATTAGAATTTTCGAATATTTTGAAGGATTTCCAAATACTTTTGGAATTACTTAAAACAAAATGGTTTATAAAAATGTTTGAAAATTTTGGGATTTCCGACTACTGTCAAAATTGGTTATAAAATAGTGTTTACAAAAGTGTTGGAAAAATGATGATTTCCGAATATTTTGGAAATTGTATAAAAATATCGTTTAGGTAAATGTTTGAAAAACAAAATATGATTTCAGAATATTTTTGGAAGTGTTATAAAGAAAAGTTATGGTTTCTGACTATTTTGGAATTTGTTATAAAGTAGTGGTTTTGTAAATGGTTGAAAATGAAAATTTTAATTTCAAAGGTTTTTAAGAATTGTTGTAAGTTTAAATGTTGATATATTAAGAAAATTTCTGAAGTTACAAAAAAAATGGTACAAAGATTCAATTTTCTTGTTTTCACATGATTTGTGAATTTGATTGAAAAAGTTGGAAAGTATTGA
>JAOQMR010106942.1:0-12102 GCA_027563865.1 Erythroxylum pelleterianum
TTTCATTACAAAACTGTAACTGAAGAAAATAAAGTCACATGTAAATACACTTGCTTTCCAGGGCATTATATTTACATGACTCCAACAGTTTGATGTGTAATGTCGATATGTAATTAAAGCTATGTATGAAAACTTTGTATGAACTCCATTTTGATTTGGAAATGAATTGATAACTTGAGAAGTTCCCTTGTGTATATGCTTATTTATCTTGTAGTGTACAATGCATATTTCAGGTTTTCATAGGGCTGAAATTGTGTGTTGACTTCTTGGGGGAAAACTGGGTTATTTTGGACTTTATTAGACAAAATGATCTTCTCGAACTTTGTAGTTTATCCTTTTAAATTTTCAACAGTATAAAGTTTGCAAAATTTAGATATCGGAGTTGAGAGTTATGGGTTTTTATAAGTGATGATGTTGTATGGGAGGTATGAATATGACAGCTTTGGTGAATGACGAGAGTTTATGTGTTGTAGGAGTTTTTAAGTTGAGATTTGGAAGTTTAATGCATTCCAATTGGTAATTGAACGTTTGAGGAGTGTTATTACACTTGAAGGGTTGAATTTGGTGTGATTATGAGTGTATATGGTGTTAGGATGGTTGTGGGAAGCATTGGAGAGGCTTTGGAAGGAGTTTTGGGTCACCCATGTCCGTTTAACGGACCTTCTCAGGTGAAAAAGTACCCTTATGCCAGTGTGTAACAGACCTTTTCTGGTGAAAAAGGGGTGTTTGGCCAGTCTATGTCCGTTTAACGGACATGCATGTCCGTTTAACGAACATCCTCAGTTTAGCTACACTGAATCGCAATTTTAACCAATTTAGAGGCCAAATCTCGTTTTGAGGTCATCATGAGATTGTAGATCTCGATGTCTTCTTTCTAATGGTCTAAAAACAAAATCAATCCGACATTTTTAGCAAAACGTATGGCATTTGCACCAAGATATGTTCAGTTGGAGTAAGGACATAAATATATGGATTCTTTTGGCCATAACTCCTTCGTTCGACTTCCAAATTGAGTGATTCTTAAAGCATTTGATTCCTATCACGTTTTACTACCTCTCTACAAAAATTGGTAGCTTTTGGTTTTAAATTCAAAAGGATTGATTCAAAGCAAGTGAGGGTTCGTTGGGATAACCCTGTAAGGATATCCGCTTATGCTTTTCGACTTTGGTTTAGATAGTTGGGCTCCGGAAACGAGGTCCAACCCCTTGGTTGGGCTTCGAGAATAGGGTCCAACATCTTTTGGTATCAGAGCTTATGTTTTAAGATGTCCTAGGCTTAGAATATGTTGTGTTATGCATTATTGTGTTATGTGATAAATTGCTTGCATTTTAAATTGATTGTTTGCATTAAGTGACATGCATATCATGCATACATGTAGGAAATAGGATTAAGATACCATGTGAGCTAATCGTTAGTGTTTCTATTGAAGGAGTGAGATGCCACCACGTAGAAGGACACGAGGGGTTATGCAAGGATCGGTTGCACCTGACCCTCCACTAAGAGAGGAGGGCACAGATGAGTCTAGAGCCCCAGGAGATGCTGAGGCTTCTGTAGGGAAAAGTAGTGAGCCCATTCGATCTCAGACTCAAGAGTCGCCTGTTCTGCAGGAGCAAGCGCTTACCTTGGATCCGAGATTGTTCCAAGCCTTCACTCAGGAGTTTGTCCATGCTATGGGACAGATGCCGTAATCGTCTGCTCCGACCCCATTTAAGAAGGGGAAGCAGTTCGACAAGCTGAGAAATTACGGGGAAGTGGATTTTATGGGATCTCTGATCCCAAGGAAGCTGAGACGTGGCTGAGAAAGACAGAAAGGATTCTGGATCAGATGGACTTTGAGAATGATGAGAAGGTTGAGTTTGCTGCGAGTCTGCTACAAGGGGATGCTTTGCATTGGTGGGAGAGTGTCCCGTGGAGTCAGTTGAAGCCATCAGTATTAGCATGGGAGGACTTCCTCGCTGTTTATAAGAAGAAGTATTTGTCTGAGGTGTACATTCAGTAGAAGTAGAGGGAATTTCTGAGTCTCACTCAGAAGGAGATGACTGTCAGTGAGTATGAATGCCGGTTCACACAACTATCAAGGTATGCAACAGAGTTGATGCTAAGTGAGGCAGCTAAGTGTCGTCGTTTTAAATCAGGGCTGCACCTGATCATTAGGGAAAAAGTGGTGTTGCAGAACTTCTTTGACTTTCAACAGTTGGTGGAAGCAACACTGAGGGTAGAGAATATTGAAAACATAAAGAATGCTGTCAACAAAAGAGGAAAGGCAGGTGGTGCTCCTATGTCAGAGAGAAGTCCCAGGACTTTCCCTGCACCGTCTGAGGAGAAAAGCAGTGGAGTGAGCAGGCCTCGACAGATGAGAACTGTCTCACATGAGGCCTTAATGGCTAGAGGCAGTAGGAGAGGAGATAGGGATAAGCCGTCCATTCCCAAATGTGAGCTCTATGGGAGGTTTCACAAAGGAGAATGCTATCGCCTGACTGGAGCGTGCTTCAATTGTGGGGAGAAAGGATACATGGCAAGAGAGTGCCCTCAGAGTCCAAGAATTGAGAGAAGTCAGATGCAAGCTTCCAAGAGGACTGAGACAGTGGGACACCGGACAGTAACGAAAGTAGGCAGTAGAAGTTCTGATGCAGTCAAAAAAACGAATCCTCCAGGGAGACCGAGGGGACAAGCACCAGCTAGAGTGTTTGCTATGACAAGGGAGGATGTAGAGATAGCTCCAGAAGTCGTAACTAGTATGATTAAACTTTTACTGAGGATGTTATTGTTTTGATTGATCCAGGTTCTACTCATTCATTTATGTCATTGAGTAGAACTATGTATGGTAGAGAATTGAGCCCATTAGATACTCCTTTGCTGGTCAGTACTCCAATCAGCCAATGCATTATTATTAGTCAAGTCTGTAGAGATTGTGAGGTACTTCTTGGAGAGGAGTAATTAGTGGTGGATCTAATGCCTTTGAGGATGGGAGGATTAGATGTAATTTTGGGAATGGACACTTTGGAGAAGTACAATGCCAACTTAGATTGTAAACACAAGATTGTGGAGTTTGAAATTGACGATGGTAGAAAGGTGGTGTTTGTAGGGACAAAAAAGCGAGTTCGACTAGAACTGTTTCAACTCTGACAGTGAAAAAACTGATGAGAAAAGGATGTGACACATTTTTGGCTTATGTGGTAGACACAAAGGCAGATAGAAGGAAGTTAGAAGAAATACCTATGGTCATGGAATTACCAGGACTACCTTCTCCTAGAGAAATTGAATTTCCTATTGAGCTTCTTCCGGGTACAATTCCAATCTCGATTCTGCCTTATAGAATGGCTCCGGCAGAATTGAAGGAGCTTAAGGAGCAACAAGAAGATTTTTTGGAGAAGGGGTATATTAGGCCGAGCTCTTCCCCTTGGGGAGTTCCGGTCCTTTTTGTGAAAAAGAAAGATAGATCATTGAGGATGTGTGTGGACTACAGGAAGCTCAACCATGTCACTATCAAGAACAGATATCCGCTCCCATGCATAGATGATTCATTTGATCAGTCGCAAGGAGCGAGAGTCTTTTCTAAGATAGATTTGAGATCAAGTTATCACCAATTGAGGATAAAGGAGTCTGATGTGTTAAAGACTACTTTTATAACATGGTATGGCCACTTTGAGTTTTTGGTTATGCCTTTTAGATTGATGAATGCGCCTGCAGCTTTCATGGACTTAATGAACAGGGTCTTCAAGTCCTTCTTAGACCAATTTATCATTGTTTTTATCGATGATATATTGGTTTATTCTAAGAGTGATAAGGAGCATGAGGAACATTTGAGGGTTGCTTTGGAGTCTTTGAGGAAGAACGAGTTGTATGCCAAATTCAATAAATGCGAATTCTGGCTAAGAGAAGTAGTGTTCCTTGGACATGTGATTTCAGAGCTCGGGGTACATGCGGATCCGAGAAAGATAGAAGCGGTTGTAAAATGGGAAGCACCTAAGAATATAGCAGAGGTAAGGAGTTTCTTTGGTTTAGCTGGCTATTACTGGTGGTTCGTGGAGGGCTTTTCTACAATAGCAGCTCCACTTACCATATTAACTAGGAAGAACCAGAAATTTGTATGGACAGATGAATGTTAGAAAAGCTTTGAGGAGCTTAAGTAGCGATTGACTAGTGCACCAATTTTGACTTTGCCTTTGGGTTATGATGGATACATAATATATAGTGATGCCTCGAGGAAGGGATTAGGCTGTGTGTTGATGCAAGGTGATAAGGTGATTGCCTATGCCTCGAGACAATTGAAGCCATATGAGATGAATTATCCAACGCATGACTTGGAATTGGCTGCCATAATTTTTGCACTGAAAATCTGGAGACATTACTTGTATGGAGTCACCACCAGGGTGTTTACTGACCACAAGAGTCTGAAGTATCTGATGAGCCAGGGAAAGTGATTGAGCCCAAGTTTATATTATTAATTGGCTGCATTTTCGTAACTGTTAATGCATTTTTTTGACTCCTAATTGTTAATGCATATACTCACCGTGTCGGCAGTATATCCAGGAAGAACAAAAGTATGAGATTATGAAAATGTGAATAATTGATTTGAGCATGAAAATTGATTGTCTTTGGGTGAGAGAGGAAACGTTTCATAGTCACGTGCACGTTGACAAGAGCCTTCTCTCGGCTGCCCGCTTGTGACCCACGAGATCCAAAAATGGACTCGTTTCATTCACGGTGTAAACTTTTGTTTCGTCGTTTTGTTTCACAGAACCCTCGAGCCAATTGTGCGTGCGCTTGCATTTTGATTTGCTAAGCTATGTTTCGAATTGAATTACATCAATGTGTGATATGTGATGATGTTGTGAATTATGAAATGTGGATTGACTTGGGAATGTTGAACTTCCATTGCGATGTGTATGCCTATGAATGTTATATGTATATATATGGTTGATTGTGTGGCTCATCGCCAATGGCTATAAATATTTTAACCACTGAGCTATGTAGCTCAACCCAATATTTTTCCCACTCCTCAAGTGCTGATCGAGAAGATTAGTAAATCCTTGCATGCATTTGGACAATTCCGAGAGAGTTAGCTTTTGTATTAAGTTAGTAGCTAGACTTTTGTAGCTTTATAAGCATAATGAACATTGAGCATCCAATGTACTTTTGTAACTTGTGCCAAGTTTGATGTGTAATGTCGATATGTAATTAAATCTATGTATGAAAGCTTTGTATGAACTCCATTTTGATTTGGAAATGAATTAAGAACTTGAGAAGTTCCCTTGCTTATGTGCTTATTTATCTTGTAGTGTACAATGCATATTTCAGGTTTTCATAGGGCTGAAATTGTGTGTTGACTTCTTGGGGGAAAACTAGGTTGTTTTGGGTTTTATTAGACAAAATGGTCTTCTCAAACTTTGTAGTTTATCCTTTTGACTTTTCAACGGTATAAAGTCTGTGAATTTTGGATATCGGAGTTGAGAGTTATGGGTTTTGTAAGTGATGATGTTGTATGGGAGGTATGAATACGACAACTTTGGTGAATGACGAGAGTTTGTGTGTTGTATGAGTTTTGGAGTTGAGATTTGGAAGTTTAATGCATTCCAATTGGTAATTGAACGTTTGAGGAGTGTTATTACACTTGAAGGGTTGAATTTGGTGTGATTATGAGTGTATATGGTGTTAGGATGGTTGTGGGAAGCATTGGAGAGGCTTTGGAAGGAGTTTTGGGTCACCCATGCCCGTTTAACGGACATTAGGTCCGTTTAACGGACCTTCTCGGGTGAAAAAGGTCCCTTATGCCAGTGTGTGTCCATTAAACGAATATGGATGTCCGTTTAACGGACCTTCTCGGGTGAAAAAGGGGTGTTTGGCCAGTCTATGTTTGTTAAACGGACATGGTCGGCTACACTGAATCGCGATTTTAACCAATTTAGAGGATGAATCTCATTTGAGGTCTTCACGAGAGTTGTAGATCTCGATGTCCTCTTTCTAATGCTCCAAAACGAAATCAATCAGAAATTTTTAGAAAACGTTATGGCATTTATGCCAAGACATGTTCAGTTGGAGTAATAACATAAATATGTTGGATTCTTTTGGCCATAACTCCTTCGTTCGACTTCCAAATTGAGTAATTCTTGAAGCATTAGATTCCTAACATGTTTTACTACCTCTCTACAAAATTGGTAGTTTTTGGTTTTAAATTAGAAAGGCGTTGGGGTAACCTTGTAAGGATACCCACTTATGCTTTTCAACTTTGGTTCGGATAGTTGGGCTCAGGGAACGAGGTCCAACCCCTTGGTTGGGCTCGGGGAACAAGGTCCAACCCCTTAGTTGGGCTTCGGGAATGGGGTCCAACATAAATCATCAACCTTGTCATGAATTTCTTCAATTTTATAACCGAAGGCTTCATGACGCCCCTGCTGTATGTAACTAACTTCTTCCATACCAATAGTAAAATCCTGTTGCGGTGTTCTTGGTGGAAGGAAGTTTGTAGCAATAGATGGTTCTGAAGGTAAAACATCTAATTCAATGATTGTGATAACAAAA
Source organism: Erythroxylum pelleterianum (assembly GCA_027563865.1). Classification (NCBI taxonomy): domain Eukaryota; kingdom Viridiplantae; phylum Streptophyta; class Magnoliopsida; order Malpighiales; family Erythroxylaceae; genus Erythroxylum; species Erythroxylum pelleterianum. Next base: position 6,523 of record JAOQMR010106942.1, read on the forward strand.
GGTTTGAACTATAGTTTTCCTTCAGGGAGATCAAGGTCATCAGGTCTAGGTAGCTTTGGAACTGGTTTTCCAAGAAGCTGTAGTACATCTTTAATTGAATCTATACAACTCAAGGGTCTAAAGTGCATATCCATATGCACAAAAGTCTCCAAGTTGAAATTAATAACTTCAACCCTGATAGTTCTGTACTGCCTTTCTATTATTCTACCAACTACCTACAAAGTTTCATCTGTGGTGAACTGGCCACACTGACTTCCTGATGCTTTTGAGATATGATGTGAAATATAGATTCCTCTCGGTTGAGCTGTATAACATGCCTCATCTATATTCCTCACTTCTGCTTCTATCTGATCTTTTGAAAGATCACTTGTATTTCCTTTTGGATACATTTTCTTCTTCCCTTTATCTTTATTGCATAAAATTGAAGGTCTTGGCTGTATGTCTAGTACAATCTTGATCACTGTTCTTTTTGTAATTGGGCAAATAGTATATCGCTCCTTGGTCATTTGTGTCGGATATGGTTCTGACTTTTCATCTCACAGAACACTATACAATCTTTTCTCTTCATGATTTAACAGATGTATTGACCTACTATTTACCTATATTAGTTCGAATTATGCCTTGACCAACCTTTTCAAAGGTACTCTTATAATGATTGAGCTTCTACTCCTTACAGGTACAATTTTTTCAATCATCTTTAGTTTTAAATCCTCTCTTCTCATAGGTTGAGAAGGATTAAGCTGTGCTGAATTGTGTTCAATTGACTTTTTTTTTGTTGAACATCAGTTGAAATACTCTTTTTCTGGCTAGTCTTCTGCTTATTACTTTCTTCTAACAGCTTAAAAGGTGTTTTTTATTGAGGTTGAGGTTTCTTTCTTTCAAACACTAACTTCCTCTTAATTTTTGTTCCTTTGGTCAATTTTGCTAGCCGCTCTTGCAAAATTAAGACCAAAGATCTAGTAGTATGTGGTGTTTTCTCTGTCTTACTTGAATCTTTACCATAAGTCAAACTTTTCCCTTTCTTCTGCTCTTATTGACGTAGGGTTAATAGCCTCGGTGACTTTCTTGCTTGTTTGAATTTTTTGAAATGAAATACCTCCCCCTATCTCTTCAAAGACACTTGTTTTTCAGACTGTTGCACTTGGTTTTCTTCTCTATGAGAGATTGTCTTAACTTTTATTGATTCATCTGACGATTTCTTCTTTTCTTCTATAGAAATTCTTCATATGGATTGAGGTTTTGTCTTTCTTGTGGGAGTAACTTTTTCACTCAAACTGCATTTGACAATACGCTCCCCTTTAGTCCTTGCTTTCGCCATAGAATTTGTATCCTCCTTTTCTTGATTCTTCAAGCCCATTCTACTGACTGTTGTCGCGTTAATGACACTTTTTATGTTCATCCTCATTTTGTTTCCTCTCTCAAGAAAAATTTCAGAATCTCTGAAGATTCTTATCAGCAGCATACTATATGTAGGGCATTGGAGTCTCTCTTCGACTTCATCATATAAATGAGAATTAGGTGTGAAAGATCTATGGGCTGATGGTTGAGTAGATGGAACAGACATTGTTCATCTATCATCTTCACAACATTCTTCGATCCTGTTCTTGGTAGAACACAATGAAAAAGTAGCACATGTAGTACCCTAGCCTTCGGCACAAGAGTTGAGGCCTTCCTTTGGGTAACTACATCTATAGAGTTGTCGATTGATATGTGCTTTCTCTCCACTGGCTTGAGTCATTGATCTTGTTTTATGATCCACCTTTGCTCCAACACATGGACATTCACTAGCTTGCTCAATTGACTCTAGTGTCACAATGACCGACAATTTATCCACCGCTGGTACTGAAGTATCATCTACTACTTTTGCATTATTCCAAAACTCATATACTTCATTCAGGTAAACTATTTCACGGACCTGAAAGAAGTTCTTCCATCCAGCTGCATTAATCTCTGGTTCGATGTCCATCTGGTTCTTCTTCAAGGAATCGAAATCAACGTGTCTTTCATAAATCATTGATTGCTCCATTTTTTCTGTAGTCAATAGAAACTAAATGCACAAATGAATTTTTCAAGGTGATGATGTTAGTTTATGAAGTTGAGAGCGTGAGCAAAGAGAACTTGATATCAAGAACAGAGTAAAGGAATGCTTTGTTGAGAGTTCTGTAAAAATCGATTTCAGAGTGTTTCAAGAGTATTCTAGAGTAGGTGATATTCTCAGTGCTTTGAGAAGATTTCCCTCCAAAACTTTTTCATGAAAGAAATTACTGTCTGTAACTTACTGTTACTGTTATCTTGAAAACTTACAACTTTTTATCTTCTTTACTTAGAAGATCATTTGGGTCATGACTTGTCAGAAGATTAGTCACTCAACACAACCATATTCATGTTTCATTTGATTTCTTTGAATCTTTCTTCACTCAATGGATTAGTGAAGATATCTGCCCATTGATAATTTGCCTCAACAAACTGTAGACTAACGATCTTCCTTTGTATGTAGTCTCGTAGGAAATGATATCTAACTTCAATATGCTTTACCCTTGAATGTTGTATTGGATTCTTCGATAGGTTGATAACACTTGTACTGTCACAGAAGATTGGGATTTGTTCTTCTTGTATTGAATAATCCTCTGACTGGTACTTGATCCACAACGTCTTGCTACGTCAAAATGACTTTATGATTAATAATTTTGATAAAGACCAAATAATAATAATAATAGAAGAACGTAAGATGAAGGCAGGTGAGAAAGTATGACGAAGCTGCGATGCGAAGAAAAGTAAGATGCAAGCAAAAAAGTAAGATGCAACAAAAAAAGTAAGACGTAAGCAGAAAAGTAAGGCGCAAGCAAAAAAGTAAGACAGAAGCGGAAGAAAAAAGTAAGACGCAAGAAAATAAGACGAAGCGGAAGCAGAAAGTAAGATGCAAGAAAATAAGACGAAGCGGAAGCAGAAAGTAAGATGATTGAAAGTAAGACGAAGCAGCAGCAGAAAGTAAGACGAAGACTCGATACCACGTCGGATGATTAGTTAGTCTGAGTTAGTTACAGAAAAGATCAAGAAACAAGAAGAAAGAAGCGGTTATTAGGAAGTAGTTGATTTTAAAAATTACACGAGTGAATTTAAAGTTATGAAATCATTGTATTCATTAAGCTAAACTCTAGAGCTATATTGTCCGTAACAAAGCTCGAAATATTTTTTAGTAGAAAGAAGAAAAACTGAGAGCCTGAAGAGGCTAGGTGAAAAGAATACTTGTTATAAGAGACCTGAAGAGGCTTGGTGAAAAGAATACTTGTACTTTTTAGAAGCATAGTGAAATCTCAGAAAGGATTCTGAGGACTGGACATAGCCCACGGTTTGGGGTGAACCTGTTGAGCCCCAATCCGGAAGCCCAACCCCAGGGTTGGACCACGTTCCCGGAACCAAATAATCCAAACCCAAAATGAAAAATGTTAGCGGGATCCTATAGGGTTATCCCAACAAACCCGTAATCGAACGAGACAACGAGAAACGACTTCTAAAATAACAAAATCGCAAACCCTAAAGCTGACCCATGGATGTCCGTTAAACGAACATCAAATGGTCAGGCTGCCCAAATCTCTCCTGAGACTGTTCGTTAAATGGACAGGCATGTCCATTTAACGGACACACACTAGGTGAACACCCCAAATTTACCCGAGAGTGTCCATTAAACGGACACACACTGGACAAAAAATCATCTTCCCCGAGAGTGTCTATTAAATGGACACTCATGTCCGTTTAACGAACGCAAGCCGGAGAAGCACACCAAATCCATCAGGGAGTGTCTGTTAAACAGACACCCATGTCCGTTTAGCAGACACACGCTGGACAAGCAATTCAAATTCTACCCGAGAGTGTCCGTTTAACGAACACACACTAGACAACCAGTCCCGACCTTCTTCCAAACCTTACCTTTTCCACTCCAATTCTCAACTCATCCATAAATCACAAACCAACATATTCCATAACACCCATTCAACATACTATTCTAACATATGCAAACTTTGATTATCATAACAATTAACTTATGATCAACAAACACATTCAAACTTGAGAAGCTTCATAATCATATAAAAAGAACTTTTCAATATTTCATTTCATTTCCAAAACAAATGAAGTTCATACATAGCTTTAAGTACATATCGACATTACATCAAAACCTTACACATAATTCAAAATACCCTTGATGCTCCATGTTCAATATGTTATTATAGCTACTAAAAAATCTAGCTACTGGCCTATTACAAAACTACTCTCTCGAATTCGTCCAAATGCCTTGCAAGGATTTAGTGCTCTTCCTGGTCTGCACCTGAAGGGGAAAAACATGGGTTGAGCTTCACAGCTCAGTGGCTAAAAATATTTCTAGCCATTGGCTTTGAGCCACACAACCAACCAAATACACATATATATATAACAAAGCACATAAGCATAAATCTCACAGTAACAATTCAACAGGCACAATTCAATGCACATTTCATAATTGAACCGACTCCGGATGTAATTCAATTCGAAGTACAAGATAACACATCATAATACAAATGCACATCAAATGGTTCGAGGGTCCCGTGAAACAAAATGATGAAACCGAAGTTTACATCGTGAACGAAACGAGTCCATTTCGGATCTCGTGGGCCGCAAACGGGCAGCCGAGATAAGGGTTTGTCAACGTCGACGTGACTACAAAATGGTTTCCTCTCACCAAAACACACTTAAATTTCATGATTCAATTATCCATTCATACACAAAATGCCACGATACAAGTAATGGCATACTAATCCAAAATGTCAAGCATTTGGAAATGCATAACATGTCAATATTTCAGTTCAAATGTTTCGTCATGAATATATACATCATAACAATTCATACAAGCATTTAGCACATATTCCACACATCATACAATTTGCTCATTTCACACAATAACTAGAAATAATTTTACCCACCTTATAACCTTGCAAAATTTCCAAAGTCAATGGCTTCCTTCCCCTTGCTCTTGGATAGCTTCTCGATTGCCTATTCACAAACAAAATTCTATAAATTCTAACTCAAAAAGCAAAATTCCCAAATTCCATAAACCTAAAACCCTATTCAAACTTCAATTCATTCTACCCATAAACAATCTAGGTTAAAACTCTCAAAACCTAGCTTAAAACCCAAAACCTTAAGAAATCCATAATCTTCTTCCTCACAACACTCCTTTGTCTCTCTAGAACTCTCACCCAACACAACTACAACTCATTTCTTCAATAACCAAGAAGAAATGATGAGAACTTACCTTAAAGCTTTAATCCTTGCTTGGATCCACGTTTTTTCCTCCCTCCTTCCTTCGATTTTTGACTTTTCTTCTTTCTTTCGCCCTCTTCTTCATTTTCTTCTCCTCCCTCTCAAGCCATTCTCAACACTCTCTTCTCCCTCTCTCATTTTTGTCTTTCATTTACTCTTCTTTTTCCAATTTTACCCCTCACTAACTACCCCCTTCCAATTATGCCCATAGTTGGCTTCTAACTAACTTAGTTCACTTCTAACCCCCTTCCATTACTCTATTCTTTCATTTAATTCAAACCTACC
>JAOQMR010106960.1:0-12102 GCA_027563865.1 Erythroxylum pelleterianum
TTCCTAAGTCTTGAAAGTAGTATCAATACTTTATAATTGCGTGACTTTAGGATCGAAACAAGTCCATTATTAGGTAGGAGAACAGATAAAAGTTACTATTTTGTTCAGTATATAATTAAGCTCGCACAAAGATGAAAATGATATATTTATCTTTAAGACAATGAGGACTCTCTTTGTCCCCACGTTCAGTCAAATAATTGGCTTAATAATTACATTCAATATACATCAAATGGAAGAAAGGAACTTATTTAATTTAATACATTCCTCAATTAATCTTCTTTCGTTAGATGTCAGTGATGTAATTGCATCTCTAACCGGTGAAAACCCACGTCAGCCAATTAACCAAACATATGTATCAGTTGTTTGACTAAGTCAAACAGCTGATTTTGGCTCAGCTGTTGTCCAAACACCCCCAAAGTCTTAAAGGATCCCATTGGTTGACATTGCCAAATTATCTCTTCGACTGGAGTGCTTTTGTCATCTGAATCAAGTCGTTCCCTGGAGTGAATGCTTCTCTTTTCAACTTTTCAGAATATGAATAGAGGTTTATTTAAATTAGTCAGATTTGAAAGATGAAGTAGATACTCAAAGTAAGTAAGAATTCTGTAACATGAATTACTTTTTGTTCACGCTAAGTCTAAAATAATATCTAAAACGATAAGCAAGTTTTACCCATTTTTTTAAATCATGCTAGAGTGCTACGTGCGATTGATTTTACTTATGTTAATGGAATCAAAACTTGTCAAAACTATCGCTTTTTGCTTTAATGTTGTTAGTGTAACGATTACTTAATTTTTTTAATATAGTTTTACAAGTTCTATGCAAATCAATACCATATTACTTTAAGAATGAAAAATCTGAAGGGGTGTAGTAGTTTCGCAAACTCTTCAATTTTTCCGCAGTCATTTCTAGCACAATTAAAAACTAAAAATTAAATGCAACAAAATAAATGAACATCAATATTTTTACCGCAGTTCGACATACCTTGGCTGCATCTGCGAGACTCTTACCCAGCTTAATTCTTTCACTAACGGCAATAGTTTTATACAAGACTTTACTTAGCCAATACCACTCAACCCTTGACACTATCGCTTGTCCTCACAACTCGTGAAAGAATTTCACACAGAACAGTATGACCGTCTCGTATTAACCTCAACAGAAGATTTTTTTCAACAATCTTATAACAAAAGAACACTAAATAAATAACTCAAGTAGTTAAATAAAATTCAACATAAGTGAGAACACATGAGAAAGAGCTGCAAGATGAAGACGCTATGTATAAGTGAGAACACATGAGAAAGAGCTGCAAGATGAAGAAGCTCCGTTAAAACGTAACAGATATGAAAGATGTCACCATAAATTATGGGCTGATCCACGCAAATACCAGTATTAATTCACAGCTGCAAGATGAAGACGCTAGGTATGACAGCTCACATAAACAACCACTGCGACAAACCCAGATTAGACAAAGACCAAACCAAAAGCAAGGCAGAGAAGGAATCACGCATAAACCATTGTGGTGATGCCGTCGCCTGCAACCAAATATAAAAGAAATCACTTCCGTTAAAACAAATTAATGTAGTAGCGGTAAGCAGGGGCGGAGCCACAGTGGCTCCAAAAATTTCCCTAGTTCCCTTAAAAATTGCCCCCACAATTTTTTTTTTAAAAGTTTTGCCGCCACAAAAAAATTTTATTTTAAGTTTTGCCCACACAAAAATTTTCTTTTAAAGTTTTGCCCCCACAAAAAATTTTATTTTAAATTTTGGGGACAAAAAATTTGTTTTTTGCCCCCTCTTAAAAAAATTTCTGAATCCGCCACTGGCAGTAAGCGGATATCGTTCCCATGAGAAATCTTTAATGGTAAAGGTTAGCTAGTTCAAACGGGACAAATAACGAAAATAAAAAGGGGGTTTTTGTTACGGAAATTATATAAAATCAAAGGGAAATTCACAAATCAAAAGTAATAATTAAATCTGAAAATCAATGAGAAAATACCTTGGTTTCGGGTCACCGATGTTATCATGCTATTATGGATCCTCGACATAAAATTGCAATTATTAATAAACATCCATTGGGGGAAATTTTTTCTTTAAGGATAATGACTAGAAGCATGTATCCTAGCAATCTTATTAAACAATAACCTAGATACGATCATAGGTAAAAGTGAATAATAGCATTAAGAATCAAGAACCAATGACAAGTGAAAGACATGTATGACATGCAATCAATCAAGTGAATATCTTCTTAGAATTTTTCGACTCTAATGTAGATAAATTAATCCTAATTGCTGCTTATGATTACCGAAACTAAACGTCATATTTCGTTAATCTAGAGGTTGAATCAATTAATCTCTAGTACCGCTCCTAGAAACCAACAAATCCAATTAGAAAGAATATATCTGAAGATGTTCAATGTTTATCAACAACATAAAAAGTATCCAGAAATTCTCACCATAGTAACATGTAACACGGATCTCTAAACCAAGATAAGAAAATTAACTACTCATAATTAAATTGAAATTAAAAAAAATAACAAAGCCATGTGTCTTCATATCTGGTTCTTTCCAAGAAAGTTTTGTAAATCCTATCTAAGAAGTGCAGAAAACGTGAATAATATTAGGGAAACAAATCACAATAGAATATTGTAATTAGGAATATGATTTTGTTTCCTCTTTTCTCGTTATTTTGACAGCTTGTGTAATTGATATACTTTCCTATTTTTGCTTTCTCCATCTGTTTAAATTGGTCATTGATATGTTAATACAAGTGTGGATTACACCTAATTCCTATTGTCCTTTATGGTATTAGAGCCACTCTTGGCCTCACGGCACAAATACTGCTGATTTTCTCTGCAATTTTGTTTTTTTCCTCTGTTCTTCATCTTTCTTTCTCAACATGAATTCCAACCCAAACGATACCGAAACCAACCTAACCTCCTTTCCCACTCACCAAACACCTGACCACTCAATCTCTTCTTCTCACAACCAAAATATAACTCTACCCACTGCAAATTGTGATAAGCTAATCTTCATTAATCCTTCAAATCAAGCACCACTCAAACTCACATAAGACAACTACCATTCCTGGTTTTATCAATGGGAAACCATTCTTATAGGATATGATTTTCTGAAATATATTGAAACTCCACCATCTGTTGCTGCCTCCTCCTCATACATTCGACAAGATAATCTTCTTCGAAGTGCTATTGTCACTTCCCTATCTCCTGATATTATCGCTTTTGTAACTGATGCAAAAACTACCTTTGATCTATGGAAAGTTTTAGCAAATACCTATGCTAAACCTTCTCGTGCTAGAATTATGACTCTTCGAGAGTCCCTAAACAACACCCAAAAAGGAACTCTGTCCATTACGACATATATGCAGAAAATCAAATAGATCTGCTCCACTTTGGGTGCTGTCGGTGTTCAAATCTCAGATGATGAAATTTTTCTTCAAGTTCTCCATGGTCTTCCATCTGAATATGATACCATTGCATCAACTTTGCGTGCTCGAGAGACCTCTGTCTTTTTTGATGAACTTCATGAGAAGCTTCTTGATGTCGAACAACGTCTAAATCGTTCTGGAAATACAACTCTCATCACTGCCAATCTCACAGCCAAACCTCCTTCAAGTAACACCAAAAATTTTCTGGGCACCAAAACCCTCGCACTCCCAGAGGTCCACACAATTTTCGTAGATCTAATTTCCGTGGCCCTGCAAATAACAACTCCGGTTCACCTTCAAATCGACCTCGGGTAACATGCCAACTTTGTGATAAACCTGGCCATCATGTGAAGCAGTGTCGAAAACTTCAAGCTATTTTATCTCTTGTTACTGGAAATAATGGTAACGTCAACACCAACTCAAATCGCCCATCCTCATCACCAAAAGTTAATTTTACTTCTCAAGGCTCCCACCAAGACACAACTTGGCTTGTCGATTATGGTGCTTCTCATCATGTTACATAGGATCTTCACAATCTGTCCCTTCACTCTGAATATGATGGCAGTGAAGATGTTATGCTTGGTGATGGTAAAACTCACACTATTACACATACGGGTTCCACTTCTCTCTCCACCTCTACTCGACCTATTACTCTTTCTAATGTTCTTTATGTGCCAAAAATGCAAAAGAACCTTGTTTCTATTTTTCAATTATGTGTTGATAATAATGTTTCGGTTGAATTCTCACCCATCTCTTTTGTTGTGAAGGACTGGAGCATGAGGGCACCTCTACTAGCAGGGAAGCCTAAAGATGGCGTGTATCCTTGGCCCAGCTCCACCTTGTTTCTTTCATCTACCAAACCACAACTCCATACTCTTTCTACCTCTACTGCTCCAAAGTGGCATCATCGTCTCGATCATCCTTCCACTGCATCTCTTCGCCATGTTTTAAAGTTTTTCGACAAGCCTCCTACATTAACTAAATCCTTTTTTGTGACTCTTGCAAATGCAGTAAAATGCATAAATTTCCTTTTCATCTATCTTAAATAACTAGCCATGCCCCTTTGGAATTTGTTTACCCAGATATTTGGGTTCCATCTCCGATAAATTCAATTGATGGTTATCAATACTATTTGATATTTTTTGATCATTTTACAAAATATATGTGGTTCATTCCCCTCAAATGAAAATCTGAAGTCTCCATTATTTTCCCTAAATTTAAAAAGATTGTGGAAAAATTCTTTCAAAAATCTATTGTTTCTTTCTATTCTGATAATGGTGAGGAATTTATTCATCTTCGATCTTTCTTTTACGAACATGGCATCTCACATTTTCTTACCCCTCCTCATACACCTAAACATAGTTCTACCTCTGAATGTCGATATCGCCACATTGTGGAGATAGGTTTGGCCCTTTTACATAGTGCTAATTTACCTCTGATTTTCTGGTCTTATGCTTTTTCAGTATACTTAATTAATAGGATGCCCACAAAAATCCTGGATAATGACTCACCATACTCTCGCCTTTATGGGACATTACCAAATTATACTAAACTTCACGTCTTTGGTTGTCTGTGTTACCCTTGGCTCTGTCCTTACACGCAACACAAACTTCAATATCGATCCACACCATGTATTTTTCTCGGATACTCCCAAAATCAAAGTGCATACAAATGTTGGGATCCTGTCAAATCCAAATTATACTTATCCTACCACGTTGATTTTTTTGAACACAACTTTCTTTATTCATCACTTGCACCTACAGCCTCTAGACCAACTTCCAACACCATCGAGTCTTGGTCCCCATCACATTTTGTAGTTCCTCATCAAAACCTGACCACATCCACTGAGCTCACAATGGCCATTACACAAGATTCCACGCCATCATCTCTGTCATCTAGAGTTTCCACCGCGACCAGTCCTGCAACAACAGAGACCACAAATACATCATCCTCATTACATTCAGGTATGCCCACACACTCTGTTACCTCTATTTCATCATCCTTAGTTTCTTCCTCTTCTTTTGCAAACCCCTCTTTCCCTCAACTTCCCACCGGTTCCAAAACAATCCAACCTACTCATCCCATGCTCACCCGTTTAAAGAACAATATCAAAAAAATCCATACAAAAGCTAAGCCTATCCATAGCCAAAACAACCTCTTTCTCCAAATATCCAAAACCTATGGAACCTCGCACTATTCGTCAAGCCTTAAAAGATCCCAAATGGGTCGTTGCCATGCAAGAAGAACTTACTGCTCTTACAAAACAAAGAACTTGGAGTTTAGTTTCACCAATTGTTCATGCTAAGCCGATTGGCTGTAAATGGGTGTTTCGCATAAAATACAATCCTGATGGAAGTGTTGGCCGTTATAAGACTCGGTTAGTTGCCAAAGGGTTCTTGCAGTGGCCTGGCATTGATTATGATGAAATTTTTTTCTCTTGTTGCTAAACATACAACTATATGGCATTGTGCTTGCTCTTGTTATATCCAAGAATTGGACTTTGAGGCAGCTTGACATAAACAACGCCTTCCTTAACGGCACTTTGAAAAAAGAAGTGTACATGTCTCAGCCACCTGGCTTCATTGATAATCATTCTCCTACTCATGTTTGTCATCTTCACAAGTCATTTACGGTTTGAAACAAGCTCCGTATGCCTGGTACGATGAACTAAAATGCTATCTTCTTTCTCTTGGCTTTTATAATTCACAATCAGATCATTGTCTTTTTATGTTTGCAAAATCTGGTGTTGTTCTATATCTTGTTGTCTATGTTGATGATCTAATAGTCACGGGCAATAAATCACAATTTGTGGAGGATTTCATTGTTCTCCTTGGCCGGCGTTTTTCTTTAAGGATCTTGGTGATTTGCAATTTTTCCTAGGGGTTGAAGTTATCAGAACTACTTTTGGGCTATTCCTAAGTCAACAAAAGTACATTTATGATATCCTTAAGCGTACCAACATGACATAAGCAAAAGCTATGCAAACACCAATGGCAAGTGAGTCTTCTCCTAAGCTCACTGATGGTCATGGCTTAGACGATCCAAAGGAGTATCAAAAAGTTGTTGGCAGTCTCCAATATTTATCGCTCACCAGACCATAAATTCTGTTCATTGTGAATAAACTATCCCAGTTTACAAGTGCCTCTACTGAAGTTCACTAGAAATTAGTTAAACGAGTTCTGCGATACTTGGCTGGTAACTGAGATGACAGATCCTCCACTATAGCCTTTATAATTTTTCTGGGCTCCAATCCTATCTCATTGAGCTCCAAGAAACAACGTTCCATAGCTCGCTCCTCCACAGAGGCCGAATATAGAGCTATTGCTGCCACTGCTTTTGATTTGTGCTGGATTCAAAATTTGCTTCTTGAACTTTCAGTCAATTTATCTCAGCCACCGGTTATTTATTGTGACAACCTTGGAGCTACATATCTGTGTACAAATCCTATCTTTCATTCAAGAATGAAACACATTGAGATAGACTATCATTTTGTACGCAATCTAGTCCAACGTGGTCTCTTGTGGGTGAGCCATGTAAGCACTCATGATCAACTTGCTGATCTGATGACTAAACCTCTTTCTAGCAAGGTTTTTGAACGACAACGATCCAAGATTGGTATCTCAAACCAAGATACCATCTTGCGGGGGCATATTATGGAAACAAATCACAATAGAATATTGTAATTAGGAATATGATTTCGTTTCCTCTTTCCTCGTTATTTTGACAGCTTGTGTAATTGATATACTTTCCTATTTTTTCTTTCTCCGTCTGTATAAATTGGTCACTGATATGTTAATACAAGTGTGGATTTCACCCAATTCCTATTGTCCTTTATCTTGGAAGAAGTTCCATCTGGATCTTCGACCCAGCAAGCAAGCATACATAAAACCTGTTCAATTCAAGTGATTTAATGGCCTTCTGTGTAGTAGAGATGACAAGTTATACATCTATATCCTTATATCTCTGCACAAAAACATTACCTTTTCCACACATCCAATTGTCGACTATTTTCTTCTTCATAGTGGATGTGCTTCACTGTTACCTCAAGTGCCTTCTTTCTTACTAACTTATTGAAGGGCCAATGAGTAAGAAGAGGCTCGGTGAATACATAAAGACTATCCCAAATTAAATTTTTAATCCAAGGATGTGGATGGTATAAATCCTCCTAGAATGAAAATGTTAAGAATTGACTTCAGTATCTGCAGAAAATTATATCAAATACACAAGAATTTTCAATCAGGTACAATTCGACTCTAGCATTAACTTACTGGAGCACATTGGTGCCTTGCTTTCTTCCAATGGATTTGATTATATAGTTCAGTGAAGAGTTCTTCTCTCAATTGATGAATGAGAGGTGTAATGGGGCCAACAAAACATTTCCCATATAGATATGACATAGTCATGTAATTACTCGGCAGTGGCACCACATTTTTCCTGTATTGAAGTTGAAAAGAACTTCAATATTGCAGATACTATTTTAGTTGATTTAGTTTCTTGAAACATTAAAGTAATTCTTCTTTTCAAGTTCAATTCAATTCAATGCTATTTTTCTTGAGACATGGAAGAGACACTGACAATCACTCATGTACTCATTTGTTGATGTTCTAGAAAGATGCCTGGACACTGACAATCGTTTGCTCGAAACTCTGACAAATTCATTCTTTTACTGAAAAAATGGATTGAGGCACGCTTATATTTTACATTGTGTAACCTTTTATATCCACTTCAAAATATGACACAATTTAATTGCTCCTCGTGTTCTGGACCATATTTTTTCACAAGAAAAACAGACTGATATACAACCATGTCTCAAACTATATGCATGGTAAAAACTTTGACATGTATGATGTTAACTAAGGTTAGTTGTAATATTTGTACCTTTATTAGATGTTAAAGCTCCTATGATGAAAGTTATATCCAAGTTTTTTTAGTATGTTCATAACTTGGCATACTCTCTAGCTTGTGTTATACTTCTTCTTTTATATTTAAAAAACCATATGAGCAATGAATTAAAAATGCTCTCATTGCTCATCTTCAGCTCTTGCATCTTATGTGAGTGAGATAATGAGAAGAAGCAAGTTGATATTAGGCTCCAGCTTAAAAACAGGAATCATAATAAACCAAGATAAGCTTCTTACTATTGCGAGATGCAGAAAGAAAAGAATTGTAAGTCAACTAAACATGATGGAGATGTAAAATGCACACTCTTTACGTCAAACACAAAAAGAAAGCCATTATATAGGTGTTAAGAACCGGATGAACAAAAAGGAGACCTCACAACCCATACAAAGAATTGTATAGGTCAATTCATAGACAAGCAGGTAGATCCTGATATTACGCAGGACCTATGTATGAACATGTTTCAGGAAAAGCAAAATGAAGACTAGGTGCCTCTGGCTCTTCAAACCATTTGATAAAAACTTCAATTCAATAATAAACAAACAGTTGGTTTTCTGCTCCAGATTACAATACAATTGTGAAAAAAGCCAAAAGTCTAGTTGAGAGGTTGATCGCCCACCATTAAAAAAAAGAAATTAAGGTCCTATCCAGTCATAAATTCCTATTAAGCATTGAAAACAGAAACAAAGTGGTAGCAGGCATCACTTGCTAGATGCAGCAACTTGCTTGTCAATTCCTGATATTCTAAAATTAGAATTTGACACTAATTTTTACCACCCAGAAGCAAGATGAGACTTGTAGATTAATAAATGAAGAACAACAGCTTCAAATTAGAACCCCTGAAAGTGTTATGCTTGAACAAAACACGAAGATATGTTTTCCTATGGATATAACGAACAAGAAACAAATTTTCACTTGGCTGAAAATGACCCAAAGGCTCTTTTGAGAGCCAACCTCATATTCCCACAAACAAACAAAAAATAAAATGAGGAAAGAAGCCCCACTATTGAAAAATACCTCCGCACCCACATCAAGAATCAGAATCCAAACACAAAAACCCCCTAAAACCCTAAGGACGCACAGGTCAAAAAATAATGTATACTCAATTGAGACCATATAATAAAACTAACAAAAACTAAAGATAACCCCAAGAAGATAAAGAAAAAAGATCAGGAAGCGGAAAAAGAAAACGAAATAGAAAGAGAGAGGCAGAAGAAGAGAGCATTACCCAGAAATCGAAAGAGAAACGTGCGAGGAGAGGGGCAACTACCTAGAGAGATCCCCTTCCTTGGACATCGTGACATCACAAGATCTGGAAAGTTGAAGGACAAAATCAAGCCCTAATCGAGTAGTCTACGATAGATACATAACATGATTTAGCTATCTAAGTTGTTTTCTGAGTGATGAACCAAAGGACTAATGATCCATGGAGCACTCGTTTGAATCGCTAGTAAAGAGAGTGAAAGCTTCAAACCTAATTGAGTAAGAGGTAAAAATGTCGAGAAAGGAGCAACTTGTTATACCCAAAATGTAATGTTTTGTGTTTTATATGTAAACGTCATCGTTTGTTTACCTAGACTTACTCAAAGACCCAAGTAGTTGAGAATTATCCCAATTCTAAATTTGGCTGCATTTTATCTAAAAGCTTACAGACTTTTCAATTTTTTTAATGACTTAGCCAATCATTGTATTTAAGGCTGATTGGTGGAATGTTTATCATAAAGATGGATATAAGCTTGACAAGTTTAGGTTTCCTATAGTAAATGTCACACGCAAATTAAAAACTGATGAACCATATGTTTTAGCTTCTTAAGCTGAACAAGTTTACTATGTAAGAGATATTAAGGAGCTCAATTGATAGGTTTTTGTTAAGACAAAGCCTCGTGATTTGTATGATCTTCCTGATGATGATATAGGAGATGAGTCATGCCAAGAAAATGAAATTTTTGGCTTGACACTTCACGAATCTACTTTAGATGATGATACTGATACAATATCTTTGGGTAGGTCTGATCAAGATGCTACAACTATTGAAGGAAATTCGTTAAATATGCATACTATGAGTGCTGGAGAAGATGACGAAACTGATTATGATGAAGATACTTTTATAAGTGATGATGAAACAAATTCAGTAAGTGAAGATGAGGAAGGCGACGATAACAATGATTGAGCATTGGCAAGAATGTTGTTTTTAATTTTTAATAGGTTAAGAGTGTTGCTTAATATTATGGAACAAGATTTTTATTATATTTCATCATTTAATTATTTTGATTTTTTTAATGAAATTTCAAAGTTTTGTATACCAAATATCTATGATA
Organism: Erythroxylum pelleterianum; assembly: GCA_027563865.1. Classification (NCBI taxonomy): domain Eukaryota; kingdom Viridiplantae; phylum Streptophyta; class Magnoliopsida; order Malpighiales; family Erythroxylaceae; genus Erythroxylum; species Erythroxylum pelleterianum. The sequence goes on from JAOQMR010106960.1 coordinate 10,661, forward strand.
TGTAAAATATTACTTTTGGATCATTGAAATATGTAGTTTGAATATTTTATAAGAAAATATTTAAATTTGTTTGCAAATAATCATATTAAAGAAAAATCATGACAAGTAGTTTATGGTCTCTAAAATTTTTACAATAATGACAAAATTTATCTTTGTAGTAGGTAATTTTAATATTTAATTATAACAAAAAATATTTATCATTAATTTTTTACGTTTATATTGACAATAACTTTTATAACATAAAGTTGATCAAGTGATAACAAAAAATTTTGTCACTAAAATTACAAATAGTAATAAGCATAGTGATAGTTTGGTTGTTGTGACAATATTAAGTAAACACTAACCAATTGAATTTTTATTAACAAAATTTTTTGTCATATCAAGTACATAGGCTTTTAATAACAAAGCTTAGTGATAAAAGAAATTTTGATAATATTAATATATTAATAGTGATAATTTAATTATGAAGGTACTAAATTGGCACAATTCCCATTGTATTAGTGACACAAAAATAAATCATCATAGTTAATCCAACGATAGTATCAATAAATTGTTTTGCCACAAAAAACCTCGAATCTGTGACGAAGTAATACTTAGACACAAAAAAACTGTCACTAAATTACAAATGATAGTGACCATAGTTATTGTTTGGTGATTGTGACAATAATAAGTAGACACTAATTAATTGAATATTTATTGACAAAAGTTTTCATCACAACAAGTAAAATATTGTGTGACAATAAAATATTTTGTCACAACAAGAAAAAAATATTAGTGACCAAACTATGTTTTGTTACAACAAATAGAAAATATTAGTTACCAACATATGTTTTGTCATAATTACAATTAATTCCCACCCAAATTATTTTGGCGCCAAATTTCATAAGCTTTTAGTGACAAAACTTAGTGATAAAATAAAATTTAACACTATTAATATATTAATAGTGACAATTTAATTGTGAAAGATACTAAATTGTCACAATTACCATTATATTAGTGACAAAATATAAATCCTCACCGATAATTCAAACAATAGTATCAATAAATTATCTTGGCACTAAAAATTATCATATTTGTGATGATAAAAATAGTTAGTCACAAAAAAATTGTCACAAAATGACAAATAGTTGTGACCGTAGTTATAGTTAGGTTATTGTAATAATATGAAGTAGACACTAACTAATTAAATATTTATTGATAAAATTTTTTGTCCAAATAAGTAAAATATTGTATGCCGATTAACCATTTCTTAACAAAAAGAAAAAATAATAGTCACAAAACTATATTTTGTCACAACAAATAGAAAATATTAGTTACTAACAAAACAATTTATTCCCGCCAAAATTATTTTGGCGCCAAATTGCCTAGGCTTTTAATGACAAAACTTAGTGATAAAAGAAAATTTGACACTATTAATATATTAATAGTTACAACTTAATTGT
>JAOQMR010107024.1:0-12091 GCA_027563865.1 Erythroxylum pelleterianum
GTCAGTTGAGTTCTGTAACTAACTCTAACTGATACTTCCGACTTCTTTACGCTTTCGTCTGCTTATTGTATCGTCTGTTTTTTGTACTTCGTCTGTTTTTCTGCTTTGTTTGTTTTTCTGCTTCATCTGTTTTTTCGTATCGTCTATTTTTTTGTATCTGCTTCCGTTTGTTTTTCTGCTTCGTCTGCTTTTTATATAGGCTTCCGTCTGCTTTCTTTATTTTGTCTACTTTTTGTACTTCGTATGCTTTTCTTCCGATATCTTCCGTCTGGATTTCCGTTCGATATCGTCCGTCTGTATTTCTGTGTCTGCTTTTTATTAAGATATCTTCCGTCTTCTTTTCATTTGTCTTCTTTTTGTTTGTCATCAAAATTTATTCATCACGGAAAGTCAATTTTGACTTAACAAAAGATGCCATTAAATGAGACTCTTCTCATTTATCTTTAAAATGGCTATATGAAAAGACTATTAACCTAATTAATACCTATCAATTTCAGTTTTGCAAGATGAAAGAGGGAAGATGATCCATTCAATCTACCACTTTCTTCTTTAATCCAATGCATGCTAATAGGTTACATGCTATCATTAAAAGATAACCATTAAACCATTTAATGGAAAGCTCATTACTCCATTTAATGATGATAATGCATCATAAATACCATCTTTATTTAGCAATTTAATGTCAAATTTACAGCTGGACATTCAACCCTAATGAAAACTGAAATTGCATCTCCTTTCATTAAAAAATTTGTTTTAATATAATTAATGTAATTAATTAAATTAAACCAAAGTCCAGCCCATTTATAAATGTACATTTGGACTTCTAATTGACCATTAATTAGTGCAAGCCCAACATTCAATTATGGGCTCTAAAACCACCATTTATATTTCTTACTTTGCTTGATAACCTTTTTTGAAGCCTAGAGGAGAATCTTATTGGACTTAGATAATTCAAGCTCCAATAAGCCCAGAATTAATTTAATCTCATTAGAATTAATTCTAGCTTATTAACTAACTGTCATTCCACTAAAGACAATTATTTGAACTCTTAAGTTACTAAATATTATGAGAACACATATTTCAAATAATATGTCCAGTAGCAAAACCTATTATAAACCTTATTATAGTCATCCGCACAACAAAGGGTAAAATTGCCCTTATGTTGGCTTTTCCTTCTAGATCTCCCGTTTTACTCTATATGGTGATTAACACATAAGATCTTGTCTTGGTGTTAAACCTTTATAGGTAGCTGGTCCATCAAGCTCCTAGCGCTAGTTTAATCACCAATCTTCATAAAACATCTAAAAGTGATGATATCACTATAAACTCTTTATTTGAGTGATTGTTCTCTGATACATGTTTCAATTAAAAATTCCAACATGCGAACACCAAATTAATACTTTGTAAAATCCATTCCAATCATATCAAGAATTATAATGAAACACATATCAAGACTGTGTCCATAATAAGCAAATGCTAAAATGTATGTTTTAAGACTAAAGTAATGGCCTACTTTATTCTTAAAAACATACTTGATTCCATATTCATTTAATAGTGCCATTATCGATAGTCGACTACTATCATGATGTGAAATTGATGATTCCTTTGAAGTAAACTCCTTTACTTACATGGAGCTAAATTACAATACTATAGTCTAAACCATAATCAAGCAACCAACTCGATTATTAAACTATGAATCCATTATTTTAGATTCTTATAATATACATATTTCTCATACATCTCTATGTATATTTATATTACTTACAGAAGAATCTAGGTACCTTATGACTAGATATATAAAGCTCATTAAAACCAATATATAATGCTCCTTAAAACCAAACTCTTTTATTTTATTAATAATAAATATTTTCATTACAAAACTGTAACTGAAGAAGAATAAGTTATAAGTAAATACACTTGCTTTCCAAGGCACTATATTTACATAACTCCAATATTTAGAGCGAAAGAGCAACCTTGAGGTCTCGAACCTTTCAAACCAAGCTTGCTCATCAAACAGTTCCTTTTGTTGGTAGACTATGGTATGAGCATCTATAGCCTCATGTTTCTTTTGCAATTCTAGTGACATAGTGGCAAGCATAATATGGCTAGCTATCTCATTATCATCTGATATCTTCTTGCAAGCCTTCTGATTCTCATCAGAGGCATCGGTAACGGGGGGATCAAGAAGTGGCTCATCTAGGACATATCCTAGAATTCTCAAATATGAGAAACTAGGATATGTCCTAGATGAGCCACTTCTTGATCCCATAATTCTCAAATTTTGTAGCCAATCTAAGAAGTTTGGTCCCGTGAGTTTGTTGGAGCCTAGTAAAGAGCGTAATTTCACATTGGATGAAGACAACATAGCAATTCAATAACCTGGAAGAATGAGAGAGAGCGTTAGAATGTAGTGTGAGTTATGCAACATCTATTTAACTTCATCCTCTTGCATCTGTTCTGGTAAGTATTCTGGCATACAATCTTCTATTGGTTTGATTCCCCTACTTATATGAAATGGCCAAAACTAGTTATCATTCTGAATATGTTTGTGCATCTCAGTATTCTCAGGGATTAAGGCTCTTATAGCTGGGAAGTGTTGATTATTGCACAAAGTCTTAGTGAATGCAAGTTATCAAACTAAAATTTTGTACCATTCCTAGCTTTGATGTAATGCTTGCAATGACAATGCATAAATGGAATGGAAAGTAAGATTTGTTGAAAGGTGTAGGAATGAGTACTTTTTTTGAGAGATTTCCTAAATGCTTCTTTGATATGAAACATTTGCACATATTTCACCAGAGACTTTCCTTATCATAACAAATTATCTATAGCCTTTTAGCTAAAAATACCTTCTTTATTTTACTAGATGAGTTGATCCCTAACCCACCATATTCTTTGGGAAGATAAATAACACTCCATTTAATTTTAGAATTCTTTATACCATTTGGATTCTATCCATGCCTTATGAAGTCCCTTATAATTCTATCAATTTTCTTTAGAACTTCTTTTGGAATAGCTAAATTTGAAAACCAATAAATACGTAGATTATTGGGAATGAAGATGGAAAGCTATAACTTGCCTCCATAAGAGGGAAATATGTTTTTCCAGTTAGAGATTCTTTTATGAACTTTATCAAGGAGTGGTCTACATTCTACTCCCTTTAACTTCTTTGTGGATATTGGGACTCCTAAATAAGTGAGAGGTTATGGATGAATAGAAAGACCTACTTTAATGATCAGCCTTGGTGAGCAGTGATATGAATATTGCAAGGTCCAAACTATACCCTAGTTTAAATATTACATGTCCATAATAGTAAATGTGATAAGTGTTGAAATTGTGATATGATTATGAATTGCATGTCTTCAATATGGTCCATTAAACCATAATTAGTAACTTGGAATTAATTGTTTCCATTGGAAATTGATAAATGAAAATGTACAATTGCACTAGGAAAATTTTCAAGTAACAAGACAAGTTTATACATGGAAATTTGGATGATAAAGCCTATTAATTGAATGACATTTGGAATAAGTAAATAAGGGACAAATGGCAGTATGATTGAATGACATTTGGCAGCATTGATTAAGTGACAAATGGCTTAATAGAAGCGTGACATTTGGTAGCTTAAATGGAGGATAAGTGGCTCATTTCTATGTATGACATGTGGGTTATTCCATTGAAAGACAAGTGGTCTGTGTCTTTATGTGATTAGTGTCCCTAGAGTAAGGACACTCATCTTACACATGGCATGCCCTTATACATTAGCTAATTTCTGTTGTAACTCTTTTCTTTGCTCATTCACCACTGAAACACCATACTCTTCCAATCTTGAGTTTTTGGCTTATGTTATGCTTAATTACCACATCAAGATGTTGCATCAAGAAAGCTACCATATGCTATCTTTTATGTTGCTATCTTTTGGTGTTAAGAGCATCCTAGTTTCACTTGGATTTTGGACATGTGTTGGTTCTTTGGAAGGCTAGTTTTTCTTGTTTGTTGAAGTTAAACATGTACGGGAATTCTAAACTTGATAGCATGTATTAATCAAAGTTTTATGATAATTGAATTGGCATGAAATATGTGTTATGATGTTGATAATTGAATGCTAGAAAATGATCCTTGTTTGGCAAATTCTGTTTTGGTTTTGATGCATGTAAGATAATGATATGTGAGTTGTCTAATGAATGACTTTTGAATTGAATAAGGGATTGAAGCATGAATAAGGTAGAATTGAAATGAAATTGATGGACTTTCGTGAAGGTGTATTGGATGGAGTATGAAGGAGTAAAATTTCGAAGCAAAATAAAGGTTATGGGATGAGTGAACCGAAGGTGTATTGGATGGAGTATGAAGGAGTAAAATGTGGAAGCAAAATAAAGGTTGTGGGTGAGTGAACCGCCCAAAATTGTGAAATTTATATGGCTCATTCCCACGATCATGGGAAGTACTTAGGAAGGAGAAAAGGATGGTTTTGAGGTACTTTATAATGGTGTAATTGGACTTAATTAAGGTGTAAAATGAACCTAGTTTGATTTGGAATAAGTTAATTAAAGGTTGAATGAGATTTGGATTTTTAATTGAAGTAATAACTTAAGGAAGGTATTATTATATAACAAAGTATCTAATTTTGGAACTTATAAGTTGTTAAAGGAATGAAGTTTACTTATGAATGCTAATGTGATTTAAAGAATAAGAGTAATGTGTTAGTTGCGAATGTTTGTGAATTGGGAACTTATGTGAATACATGTAATGTGTAATTACTTAATGTATTCATTGATCAAATGTGAATGAATATGTTAAATTTGAGCAAAATGGAATAATTTCATATGCTATGCATTACATCACTTACATGTGATTCTGAAATTTGAAATGCTTTGTTTTAAAAACTGCCAAGTCTTAGTCATGGGTAAATAGGCTCTGTAGCTACTCCTGTAACTTGACACTAAGGTGTCCCCTGATTATCGATACTACGATGTCCCCTGATTTTGTGACAAAAGTCTCTTTTGTTTTCTGTTATCAATCATGGAATCTTTTGTTCCTGCCCTGTTACCCACTTTTGTAAAAAGGATTGGCAGGCTAACTTTTTTTGTATTCTGATACGTGTTCAGTTTTGTTATAGACAAGTTTTGTTCTGACACAAAATAAGTTTTGATTTGATACAAGACATATCCTAATCTGATACAAGTTATATTTTGATATGAAAGAAATATATCATATTCTGATTATTGAACATTCTGTTATGATGTTTATATGTCTTGTTATGTATTGAGGCATCATATTTTGTTCTGAGACACACAATGTTTAAATTGCTCTATAATATGAACAATTAAAGATTTTTGGTGATATGATCTTATTCTGTACATGTGAATGCTAGACGATTGTTAGAGACAGTCGTTAGTTTATATCTTGTTTAGTTATTCACCACTAAGCTATATGCTTAGTACGGTGGTTTTTCCTTTGTGTAGGTTCTAATAAGAAGACTTAAAGATGGGACAACTGTAGTGGCCAATGAAGGATGTGGCATGTTTGGAAGTTGTTTTGTTTGAGTTTTTAAGTTATTTTTTAGTTGTATTAAATGTAATGAAACATATTGTATTTTATATATTGTTAAATGATTTGTAATAACCATAATATAGGTTAACTTTTGAATTTATGGCATGTATTATGATAAGCACAACATGTATAATATGTTCTGCTTATAAAATAACATCTAATAATATGTAATGTATGTTTGTTTGAGTTTCTAGAAGTTCTTTGAATTGTTTGGTATGCTTTAGTTCTGATTTATGTAGCATTTGCATATACTTTTAGGGGTTATATGGGTGTTATAGATACCATTCTGTACTAGCTGCTATTAGCTAGAAAAAGGAACGGTATTAGGCCTTTTAGTACAAGCCTTAGGTACTAAAGGTTCCACTAATACTAGTCAATATTGAACAGTATTTGAAATATTGGGGAATTATCAGGTGGTATGGTTAATTTTGAAAAGTGCAGGGACTTAATAGCAAAACAAAACCTTTTTTAACAAAATCACATCCCCTCCCGCACAGACGTACCTTTTTCTTTCTCACCTCTCTATGTCTCTCACCTCCCTTTGTCTCATGCCATCCTCCACTACCTACTGGCATGCCTCCCTTTCTAGTCTCCACTGCGTCTCTCCAGTACAGTCGCCACGACACCTCTCCCTCCTTCTCCTCCACGACTCCGCCTACTACTGCCTCTGTCTGCTTCTCCCTCATCCTCTACCTACTGTTGTCTGCATCCACCTTTATCCACCATCACTGCCTGCTCTTGCTCAGCTTGAAAGAGAAACTATATTTGGTTTTTAGATCTTGTTTTTATATGACCTGACCTATTAAAAACCAACCCGACCCACTAAATTTGTGATATTTTTTGTATGTTTTCAATTGGGTTTTTTTGCTCCTGAAATTGAATTGCAATTGTGATTGTGAGGTTGTGAATGGTTGAAACTTGGGTGAATTTTATGAATGGATGGAACTTGGAATTCAATTGTTGTGAATGGTTGGATTGGAAATTTGGAATTAAATGAGATGCAAGGAGTGTTTTGTTTCTGGTTAGATTGGATTGGAATTGGATCATTGGAATTGTTGTGAATGGAGTGTTTTGTTTAAAGTAAATAATTAATTGATATAATAATTTGTTACAAATACATAATTTTTATTTTTAAAGTTAGTATTAGGGACTTGGTTATTAATTTATCATATAATATATTGTGATATTGATATTTAATGTTAAATCGTATTAATAAAACAATTTCGAATAATCTTCATTTTTATTCATAGTAACTAAAAATAAAACAATTTCGAATAATCTTCAGTTTAATTCATAATAACTAAATAAACTAAGTTATCCCAATTAATTAATGAAATAGATAATTGGAATAAATTTCATAATTTTTTATATCTAATGAATAAGAATTAAGAGCATTCAAAGGACAAATGATTTCTTTTTTCAATCTTTTAAGTATAAAGACAACAAAGGATAGGTATTTTTTAAAGGTGTTTGCATTGATTAAAATTTTGATTAATCTGTAAATTGCACATTTTAAATAAGTATAAATCAATTATTCAACTTCTGAAAAATTAAGGGTTGGTCTTAAATTGATAGAATACTACTTTAATCATACTTCAAACAGATTTTTAACTTGTATAAATTTTTTTCATAAATTGAGAAGCAAAGGAAAAAAGAACTTAAATTGTATTGCGATATGGAAAACCTTTTGCGAACACTTCTCTACGTCTTTATTATTTAATAAAGAAATTTCAAATTTATTGACTCTAAACTAAAAAAAATTGTTTCTCTTTTTATGTGACTCTAAAAGATTTGTATAGCCAACTTTTTCTTGTTTTGAATTTTGATGGTCAATATATTGAATACTTGAATTGTTGATTTTTGACTTATTGCCAAATTATGTTGGATGAAATTGAATTGCGTATAATGTAATCATACAAAATAAGTTGTATCACATAAGATGGACATGCGTACTATGTAATTGTGTATGTTGAATACTTGCATTGTTGGTTTTTTTAATTATTGATGAATTATCTTCAATAAAATTGAATTGCGTGGGATGAAATTGAATTGTGTATGATGTTATGATACAAAGTGAGTTATATTACATAAGGTGGACATGCTTATTATGTAATTGTGTATGTTCAATACTTGAATTGTTGGTTTTTAACTTATTGGTGAATTTTGATGGATAAAATTGAATTGTGTTGGATGAAATTGAGTTGTGCATGATGTAATCATACAAAGTGAGTTATATTACATAAGATGGACATATGTATTGTGTAATTATATATGTTCAATACTTGAATTGTTGGTTTTTTTACTTATTGATGAATTATATTAAATAAAATTGAATTATGTCGGATGAAATTGAATTATGTATGATGTAATCATATAAAATGAGTTATATGATATAAAATGGACATGCGTATTGTGTACTGAAATTATGTGTTCTTTATTTTTATATATGTCTTCATTTATTTTTACAGATAAATGAAAGGAAGTTCAAGTACTCCTAAACATTTAACCGTTTCAAAAAGATACAATAATTCAGCTTGGGCTCATACAACATTGGTCCTTGGTATGAAGAATCATACTATTTGTTTATTTTGTAATAAGCATGTGAAAGGTGGAGGAATCACCCAATTAAAAAAGCATTTAGCTGGAGTTAAAGGAGATGTGGAACCTTGTAAAAAAGTAAGTCATGATGTGAAGTGGAAAATGAAAACTTTGCTTGAAGAATATTAACAATAGAAAGATAGAAGGAAGAGATTGAAATTATGAAATTAGTAATGGAAGTTCATTTGCTAGTGATCATGATGATAAAGTAAATGTTGAAGGTGGTAGTAGTAGTGGTAGTGTTCCTTCCCAATAAGAAGTGAATGTTGCATCTGGATCTGATGTTAGGAAAAGAAGAAGGTAGATGACTAATTTTTTTGCACAATAAGCAACTTCTAGAGCCCAATCTTCATTTCATAATACCATTCAATCAAGAGATGCGACTCACAATGTGGATATGACAATCGCTAGATGGTGGTATGATACAAGTGCAACTTTCAATGCTTCCAAATCTTAATATTATCAGCCTATGGTAGATGTTATAGCCTTTTATAGTCCAGGACACAAAGCTGCTTCTATCGATAACTACAAAGGTAAATTTTTCAGTTACTCAATTTATGAAATTAAAGTTATTTTGGGGAAAGAAAAATAAATTAGGCTACTTATGGGTGTTCAAACATGTGTGATGGTTGGACAAATTATAGACATAAACCTATTATTAATTTTTTGCTTATTCTATAAATGGGCCAATGTTTTTGAATTCTATTGATGCGTCTGGGCTTGTTTGGAATAACGATACTTTATTTGAGATATTTGATGAAGTTGTGAATGAAGGAGGGCTAGAAATTATTTTTCAGTTCATTACTGACAATGATTTAGCTTATAAAGGGGTGAGAAGAAGGTTACAAAGTAAGCATAATTTTTTTCTGGACTCCTTATATTGGATATTGCATTGATTTAATGCTGGAAAATATGGGGGATGCTTGGTATATTCCTATTATTGATGAGAATGTTTAGAAAGCCAAAAAAGTGATCAAGTTCATCTATAATCATGTGTGGGTGTTAAATTTAATGAGAATGGATTTTTACCAATGGTAGGAATTTGTGTCGTCCAATTGTGACAAGATTTGCAACAAATTTCCTAAGACTTCGATTTTTTGTTATGATGAAGAAAGATTTAAGACAGATGTTTACAAGAGACAAGCGGGTTACATCCCTATATGCTAGGTTTAATGTTGGATTGGAGGTTTCTATAAATATATTGAACGATACTAAATTTTGGTCCCAATGCCAATTTGTTATCCAAGTATGTGAGCCTTTGGTAAAGGTGTTTTGTTTGTTTGAAAGTGATGGAAAGGCAACAATGGTTTTTTTTTGTCATGGAAAGGGAAAATAAAGAAATCAAGGCCAATCTGAAAATAGGCCTTCTTTGTACACACCTTATCTTGTTTTCCATTGATAGATGGTAAAGGAAACTTTCTTCTCCGTTATTTGCAGTTGGGGCGTTTTTTAATCCTAGTGTCTATTTCAAACTTGATTTTGCAAAGAAACCAAAAGTTGATAGGGTAATGATATCCTAAGCTCATAAATTGAGCTTCATAAGCTGTCTTCCAGGAATTTTAGGTTGTCCATTGCTATTCAAAGAGGAGCAAAACTTTCTCCAGGTATTAGCTTTTTCTATTTTCTTTTTAAAAATTAATTATCACTTTTTTTTATAACACAACTTTTTTTATCTTAGGACATACAGTTTCTTAGTAGGATCAATTCGAAACTGGTGTTCCAAAATTGCAAAGGTTTGCAAATCAAATTTTAAGTAAATGTTTGAGTGCAACAGACTGTGAAAGGAAGCATACCACATTTGAATTCATCCATTCTAAGAGAAGAAATAGATTGGAACACAAATGATTGAATGACTTAGTCTTTGTTCATTACAATTTAAAGCTTCAGGAAAGGTGTGTTATTATCATTATTAAATTAGATATAGTTTCTTATAAATTTTAATAATAAAATTTTATTATTTACTAGGACTCTTGATAGTATAATTATTTCAATATATCCAATTTACATAGATAATATCAATCTTTTAGGAGATTAGGTTTCTAAAGAATCGGGTTTGGTAGATATGAATGACTTGGAAAATAATCTTGAATGGGAAAGTATTGACATGCCATTTGTGCATTGAATTTGAATGATGATGATGATGTTGGTCCTCTCAATGATTAGGATTTTGTACCAAATGAAAATTGGGGTCAGTACAGTTATAGCAGGTATCCTATTGTAGATGATTGGATGAAGTTCCAGGTTTTTGTTTCTTCTCTTATTTTAATTTTTCTTATATTTGATGTATATGTTAAGTTTTATATTAAATTCCATATAAGCAATTTAATTGTAAATGTTTTTATTTGAGGTTTTACTTCTTATTAGTTGTTTCCTTATCACGAACTCTTTTCATAAATTGTAATAGTTTGTGAGCTAAGGATATTTATTGTTCCTTTTATTTGATGTTTTGATGTAATTATTATTTATTATATGTTGAAATTATAATATTTTAAATACTTTGTATTGTTCTTAATTTTATATTTTTATGATGATTATCTTTTTATATTAATTGTGGTTATTATTGATTATTGTGATTTTCGGAGATAGGGTTGACGCAAAATTATAAAGTATACATTATAATATACTAATGAATTATTTTTCAATTTTTAAAAAATTTAGGTACTATTTCATAAATTTAAAAAATTGTCCAAAATGGTACCCGGTATTGACCGATACCAGTACATATCAGACCAAAACCCAATCTGGTACTAGGGCTAACACGATATTCATAACATTGTTGATGAGTCCTTATGATTCCTCTCTACTTTGCTTAAAAAGGTAAGTAGAACTCTTTTGAGGGTTGAATTTCAATCCTAAACTTCTCATAATCTCTAGAAGGAAGTTAAGATTACCTTAATTAAAGAAGTATCATTAGCATATAGCATGAGTAGGTCATTTGTAAAAGAAAGTTGAGTGATATTGAGTTCGCTACAATGAAAATGTTATTTGAAATTTGTGCTTTCAACAATACACATCTAAGTTATTCTTTGAAGCACTTCCATAGTGATGATAATGACTTATTCCCCTAACAACTTGATAGGTTTCAGTAGGTTTATTATTCACTAACACTAAAAGGATATGCTTTGGTGAAGTCTATTTTGAGAGACAATTTTTTACATCTTCTTTATAATTTTAGTCTTTGAAAAATTCTTGAGCTAGCATTATCTTGTCACCCATACTTTTACCTAGAATATAGGCTCCTCGACTAGGATCAATTATTCCTAATATAGTTTTTCAATCCATTGGCAAGGATCTTTGAGATAATCCTGTACACCACATTGCAACAAATAATTGGTATTTAGTCATTTAGTTTCTTAGGATTAAGGACTTTAGGCACTAATGCTAGAGAGGTCTTGTTCATTTTAATGAGCGACCACTTCTAAAGAACTCTTGTATTGCTCCAACCACTAATGCTTGTGATAGGTTCCATTTCTCTTTAAAAACTAGCATTAAAGTCATCAGGGCCTAGAGACTTATCTGGATGAAAAGAAAATAAGACCTCTCTTATCTCTTCATTATTAACTATTGGGTTTTGATCTAGCATCACATGCATGAAAAATAGAAAACAACAGCGGAAATATAAAAAAAATCCAAAAAGACAATAACTTTCAAGTGCTATTAGATGTAACTTTAACAAAACATGAACTTAAGATGTGTACCTTACAATCTCCTTCGTTCTTCGTTGTCTTTACCTCTTCGAGTTACTGTAAACCACATGAAGAGTGAAGCCTAAAACTTCTTAGGAAAAATGGCTAGAACACACACAAAGTGTAAGCGATCTAGAAGGGGGGGTTGAATAGATCTCTAAAACTTTGTGTAAAATTACTGATTTTATAGAGGTTCGGAGCTAAGTCCTACGTCCTCTACCTAAGCTCCCACTTAGGATTTGGCAAACCGCTTT
>JAOQMR010107143.1:0-12085 GCA_027563865.1 Erythroxylum pelleterianum
TGTTGAGCTTATAGCTCTGATCGGTGGCTGCTCTGGTCACAACTCCCATTATGTTCATGCATTCATGCTATGGAATGTGTCACTCACAATTATCTATCCCATTCAGTCACGTTTTAAGTCCGGCCTTCCACATTAAAGTGGAGCATTTCACAATCTCATTCATGTCCACGCACACATTTAACACTTTCATATATAAATGTAATTCATCCAGTTTACATTCAGTAATATCACAGTCACATATTCAGAAACAAGTAGTTCACAGATTCAATTCACGTGTCACACTTAGTCACATCAGAAGCAATTAGTTCACAGATTCAATTCACAAACAGATAGCACTTCTATGTCATAACTCTTAATACATCGGACCTTCTGTCCGGAACCTATAATCAAAACACAATTCACAATCCCACCATTATTCACCACAATGAACATATCATAATTAAGAGAAAGCCATCTAGGTTACTCACCTATAACTTCCGAGCTAATGCCGGGAAGTCTCAGCAATGTCGATGGATCGACACTCCAAAAGTGCCTCTATAACGGTCAACATATAAAACCATTACCAACTGTACAATCAGAAATATTTAATAATGCACATGTGGTAATTAAGATGTGTATAATGCATGTTTGTGACATTCCCGGTATCATTCCATAAATTACATTATAAAAATGTTCCCCTATGTCCTAGGAAACCATAGATACTAAAATCACTCAATTTGGATGTCAAAAGGTCCAAATATCGCTACCTGATCCCCTCACTTTAACCTAACCAATTTTTGTTAATTTTGCCTCTAAAAATTCCAAATTTCACATAGAAATGAAATTAAAAGATTCACGAATCTGATGCCTCGAGAATCAGGTCAATCGGATGTCAGACGGACAAGTTATAAGTAAAAGAGTGGAAAAAGGTCAGTTCAGGAAAAATACATGTCCTAGTCGACTTGTCTGAGGATCCAAGTCCACTTACTTTACTACCATGGCAGATTAAAAGAAAAACTTTCTCCGACATACCAACTTCCATAGGTCATAACGCCTTACTCCGAACTCTAAATTGGACACACTTGTTGCCCATGGAAAGATAAAAGAAAGCTCTACAATATTCATGAAAGACTCTTGAACCAATATCACCCCTAAGGGTGTCAAAAATTCAATCAAATGTACTGCCTAGTCCTTATGGTCCAAAACAGAACAGCATTTGTCTAAATAGCATAACTCCTTATTCCCTTTGCCAAAAATTACAAACTTTATGTCAAAAGAAAGATCTAGATATGTTCTACAACTTTCATGAACAAATTGGAAGCAAATTCAACCTCTATATAGGTCCAAATCGCAATTAAAGAGTCTGCCCACTTAAATCACCTGAACAGTACAACACTTTTCTAAAAATCATAACTCCTTGTCAAAATGTCAAAAAATTTCCCACTTTATATCAATGGAAAGATCAGACAACATACTTAAATTTTCATGAAGGGCATAGAAGCCAATTCCAATTCTAATTAGGTCAATTTTGCCCATGAATCTGACTGCCCGATAACCAGTAGAATGTCTAAATCGGATCCCACCTTTGAAAATTCATATCTCACAATTCTGTCATCCAAAATTCACATATTATACCTCATTTTAAAGCTAGTTCATCCCTCTACAACTTTCCATAAGACCACTTGTGCTAATTAAAATCACAAAAATCCAGAATTTAGCTTCAATATCCAATCATCACAAGCCTACACTTAACACATTTTTCCAGCACAAAGCATATCAACATCCAAAATTCAACAAGTCCTAACTCTCAATCTACATATCAAAAAATTGCATACTTAGTGGCTATGGAAAGATAACAAGGAAAGCTTCAACTTTTATTTAGCCCAATTTCACAAATTCCACCTTAATCAATCTAGAAAAATTCATCAAAGTTCCAAGTTATCAAGCTCGGATCACTGTTCTCACAGCACATATCACTCATTTTCAAAACCAAATTAAAAACCTTTCAAGCCAAAATTTGGCAGAATTTCCTTCACATAAAATGTAGCAAAATGTCTCAACTTTAATTCAAGACAAACCTTACCTCATTTTTTCTCTACCACACAAAGAGTTATGACAAGAACATTAAAACATGTACAAGTCACATTTTCCAGATTTTATACCTAAGCCAAATTCTATCATTCCACTTCCAATTCTACACTAATAAGCATCCCAATTAGTCCCTAAATCACTCATAATTTCATCCAAACTTTCACTTACATGCATAGTCACAAAATTTGGCAGCACACACACAATTGACTTTCCTTAATTTCCATTCATCTTTAATCACAAAATTCACTTCAAACCATCCTATTTTTCATACAACACATACTACCTTTACATTCATTATTTATCCTCACAATCAACCATCAATTAAGCAACCAAATTACATACCCTCATATACCAACATGGTTCTCATACAATTTGATGCATAAACATTACAATTCATGCATTAAATGAATAATCAAAACTTAAAACATAATCTTACCTAACTAAGCTTTTAACCCTTCAATTCTTCTTCAATTCTTCAACTACCTCACCAACCCCTCCACTTCACTTCACATACACAATCACCATCATAGAAAGGAAGTAGGAGGTTTAAGCTTGCAAGCATGAAAGGGGAGCACTTGAAGTAGAGAAAGAGTAGCAATTTTAGCTAGAATAAATGGAGAAATCAAAGGAGGAGGAGGAGAAGAAGGTGTTGAATGGAGAAAGAAAGCAAACACTTCACTCTTTCCATTTATTTGTAGAAGTGTTGTGAATGTAGGTGTTTGCTAGTGAATGTAAGCATGCATTAAATGGGTTAAGATGAGTCATCATGCCTCTTAGCATGAAATAAGAGAAAAAGACAAAATTCAACTAATATCATTTAATAAAAGAAACCCTAATACATTTAATTTCTAAATCATCCAATACCAATGGTACCAATTATAATCCCACCTTCATTTACCCAATATTCCAGTGCCATTGGGCAGAAATTTTCGGTACCGGAAACTAATCAGTTCGCCACTTGGTGATTTTTTCAGTCCAAAAATTTTTTCCGAAAATTTTCATGAAAATTTCCAAAATTCCCCAAAAATGTAAAACACACAATTGTCCACTCCAAATAATTTTTCAAGCACGAATTCATATTTTTCCACAAAAATTTACATTTAAGCACATATACCGGGAAATGTCAAGTAGGCATATACAGTCATTTTCATGTGCAATTTTACTATTCCCATATCAGGTATGCATGAATATGTCAAAATAAATCGTAAAATCTCTTAACTCTTTGCCAAAATTACCATTCTACCCTTTTCATCGTGGGTGGGATGTTACATTACCCCTGTTCGATGGGTATGATCCGGTGGGATGGATCACAAGGACAGAAATTTATTACAAAGTTCACGATACTTAAAAAGATGTGAAGATTAAATTGGTTGTCTTAAGTATGGAGGGGTTAACCACAGGTTTAATCTCCTCAAAGAAACCGAAGTTGATCTAACATGGGCGAAGTAGAAGAAAGCTTTAATTAATAGGTATGGAGGAAGACGATTTGAGAACCCATTTGAAGAACTCTCTGATTTACACCAAATGGGTTCGATAGAAGAGTACATCGAAGCCTTCAAATTCATGTCCTCACAAGTGGGTCGTTTACCTGAAGCGCAATTCATGGGTTACTTTATAAGTGAGTTACAAAATGATCTCAGAAGAAGAGTGTGCACTTTCAGTCCAGCCAATAGGTTCCAAATGATGAAAATCGCAAGGGCTGTGTAGGAGGAGATGTACGATGATCAAAGAAGTTATGAGATGTTTGCTCCCTAACATCACACTTGGAATCACAAAAGTGAAGCTATTTTTAGAAGCAATAGTCGGGTTAATTTAACATATACAGAGTCGGGCCATGCTAACTCAATGGGTTATGGAGTGGTAAAAGGAGACATCAGGTCGGGTCGAACCTGAGACTCGTTTGGCCACTGTTTCCATGCCAGATCACCGAACAGAACTCTGGATTCTTACAAAGCGGCGCCGATGAGAAGATTGGATGGGGATAGAAGCGCACTTTTGGAAAAGAACATAAGATTACGACACATTTCCTAACAAGAGTTGATGGACTATAAAGCTAAAGGATTATGTTTTAGATGTGGGGAAAATTCCATCCCTTACATTAGTGCTCTAAAGGACAATTACGATGTAACATCCCACCCCCGACGGGAAGGGTAGCATCTTAATTTGGAAGTGGGTGGGAGTTATTAGGATTGATTGAACATGTTTGTGCATATTCTTAATTGTGAACAGTTGAATTTTGCACATGAAAAATAACTGTACATGCATTCATGACATTTCTCGATATTTAGGCTTAAATGGAATTTTGTTGTGAACAATGTGGTATCCGTGTTTGAAAAATTATTTGGAGTGGTTCCTTGTGTGTTTTCTATTTTAAGGGAATTTTTAGAAAAAAAAAATTTGGGAATTTCTTCGGGAAAAATTTCCGGACCGGAATAATCGCCAAGTGGCGAATCGGTTGATTTTCGGTATCGAAAATTTCTGTCCAATGGCACTATAATATTCGGTATATGATTTTGGGATTGAAATTAGGGCCATTGGAATTGAATGGGTCAAGTTGCATTTGGGTTTCTTAGTAAATCATATTACGTGTTTTTGTCCTTTTCTTATTTTGTCTCTTTCTTCTAATTGGACAAGTGTGTAGGTGAATAGTGACTCACCTCTATTCCATTTAATGTTTGGTGATCTTCTCGGTTGTTCCAAGAGATGAAGGAAAAACAACATATAAGTTTACTACTTCTTTTATTCATCATCCAAAAAACCCCTCTCTTTGGTCTCTTCATCGATTTTCTTTCAATCTTCTTTGGTTTAATTCCTTCAACCTTGAGTGGTTTCCTTACATGTGTACAAACTTAAAGTCTCTACCTTCTTAAATGATGAGAACTGTATATGGTATTGAAAAGTGGAGAAAGTAGAGTAGTTGGAGAAGTGAGGAGTTAAGCTTAGTTAGGTAAGATTTTGTTTTAAGCTTTGATTCTTCATTTAATAAATGAAAGATGAGTTAGGTGCTGCCATTTATGGCTATCTATCCAAGTGAAAGTATTGATGATGTATTGACTATTTTCTTGCTCAATTGGTATGCTTATTGAAGTAGAATTGGCATCGGAAGTGATAGACTATGGGTTTAGTAATGAAGCTAGAAATTTCAAGATGATCATGTTCTACTGTTTTTGCCATAACTAATTGTGTGGTTAAGCTAATGAGGTGAGGTTTATGCTAAATTAAACTTTAGTTGATTTTTTACAAATTCTTGTGAAATAGATGTTGTCAAATTTTGTTTGGAAGAGTGTTGAATCTTGTCTTGAAAATGAGATTAAGGTGCAGTATGAACAGTACATGCAATTGTGACCTGAAACTTTGATTTCATTTTTAATATCTTTAGAGGTAGAATGAGGTTAGGAGTCCTCATGAAAGTTGTAGAGTGTTCTTTTATCTTTCCATAGCCACCAAGTTTGTAAAATTTGGAGTTCTGAGTCAAAAGATATGAGCATTAGAAGATTGGAGGTCAGCCTAGGCGCTCACTGCTCGGCCCCACCCGCTCAGCCTCAGTCGTTCGGCCTCGGTCGTTCAGTCTCAACGTTCAGTCTCAGTCATTCGGCCATCACCCGTTCGGCCATTGCTGCTCGGCCGTTTTTGTTCGGCCATTTTCGTTCGGCTATTGCCGTTCGGCCATTTTCGGCCATTTCTTCTAATTCGACCTCCCTCCACTATTTTGGCCATAACTTTATCGTCCGACCTCCGATTGACCTGATTTTTGAACCATTGGATTCCTAAGAGATTTTTCTATCTTTCTACAATATATTAAGCGATTGTGGAGTCAAATTGAGAAATATGTACTGAATCAAAATGTAATGATCAGTGGAAAAAGTCTGAACATGCTTCAGTAATTTGGGGATATCTTGAGCTATAGAGATCGGAATGAGGTGATTCTTGTGCCAAATTAAACTAGAGACATAGGGCTATAGATATTATGAGAAACTGACCACTAATTCAGCTTCTAAGATTTCCAAATTACCGAGTGAAGTTTAGTGTAGTGTGCAGTTTTGGCTGGATTTTGGCCCGAAAGTGTGTTAGCCATAACTTCTTCATTTCTAATTCGAATTGAGTGATTTTAGTGGCAATAAATTTCTATATTTTAGAGGAAATTTTTATCATGAGATATGTGGAATAATGTCAGGGTTGTCATGAACATGCATTGTACACATTCTAATTGTCACATGTGCATCATTAAATAGTTCTAATTGAACAATTGATCATAATTATATTCTTTGCTCATTATAGAGGCACATTTGGAGCGTCGTCCTACCGATGTGGCAGAGACTTCCCGGCATTAGCTCGAAAGTTATAGGTGAGTAACCTAGATGGCTTTCTCTCAATTTCTGTATGTTCATTGTGGAGATAATGGCGGGTTAGTGGTTGTGATTATTTTTGATTGGATTCCGGAAAGATGGTCAGATGAATTGGGAGATCTGACATAGAAGTTTTCTTGATGTGAAAATTGTGAAATTGTTTGCTATTACTGTGATCAGTTGTTATGTCTCTGATGGGATACATTTACTGATTGTGATATAAGGACTGATAAATTGGGCATTTGCATGTCATACACAAACGCATGAACTAATAGGGACAGTTGTGACCGGAGTAGCCGCCAATACTGAGAAAGAGCCTTGAGCTCGATGGGAGGTAGTGCATACCCAGAGGGCTCTCCTACTCCCTAGACGCGTCTACTGCTTACATGGGACTGTACAGGCGCTCGGTCACAACACCGTAATAAAATGGAAAAGGGTCACATATGCATTGCATACATAATTGACTGAATATTTGTAGATGGGAAAGAGGCAAGAATGCCTTGTATATTGTGATTTATTGTAAGCCATTCATGTGGTACTTCTAAATATATTTTTGTGAAATAAATTGTCTGTGTACTGCATGAATTGGGCGAACCATCGATGATGGTTCCTCACTGAGTTCGCAAACTCACCAAAATTGCAACCTATTTTTCAGGATCGAGAGTAGACTTGTAGCTCCAGAGAGACCGTAGAGCCGTGTAGATCAGATTGGCGAGAGAGGCTATGGCTCAAAGGTCGGTCAGCTGGGATTTCTTTTGGGATGACCTAGTTAGGAATGTTATTTTTGTCTTGATTGTATATAGTAATGTCCAGACAGATGAGACTGATAGTTATGTAAGTTATAGAGTTTGATGTAATAAAATGGAAAAAAAAGTTTGGTTTTTAAAAGGTTGCAATTTCATATTCATGTTTTATTTTTGTGATGCCATGTGGAGTTTAGTAATGTTTATTCATAGTTCTCTCTTAGCGTAGGATACGTATCGGTATGACCTACGGGCATCCCGGTGGATACCCTACGGTAAGGGGGCGCTACATACGACTACTAATATTGGATGATAATGAGACGTTAAATGATGATGGGGAAATAATAACCATTGAAGGGGATAATGTTGAGGACAAAGAAGCAGCTTTAACATGTCGATCTATGGGGGTGGTTGGGATCAACAAAGTAGTGTTATTTAAAAGTAAAACTATGAGGATAGAGGGAGAGATACGCTGGGTTCCCATTGTAGTGTTGGTAGATAGTGGCGCAAGTCATAATTTCATTTCTCCTGAACTCGCTAGTGGTCTGGGATTAAAGATAGAAATGACAAGGAGTTTGTGAATTTGATTAGGTTACGGCTATAAGGTAACCACAAATAGGAAGTGTATAGAAATTCCCATTCAAATGAGGGAATTAGAGCTGAAGATCAATGCATACATATTAGAGTTAGGAGGAATGGATATCATTTTATGGGTGGCTTGGTTACAAATATTGGGTAAGGTCATTGTTGATTGGAAAGAAATGAATATGCAATTCCAATATGATGGATGAAGTGTAGAATTATATGGCAATGAATACATTAGATCAGTCCAGCAAAGAGGAATTAAGTGCTCTGAAGCTCCAGCATCGTTACATAAGCGATTAGAGAATCTATCGGGTGACTTTCAAGTAGCAGAAGTCATTGAGACAACAAAAGATCAACAACCTCGACTGAACCAAACAGAGCAGGAGGAGCTAAATAAGGTGCTGACATAATTTTCAGAAGTATTCCAATAGAAAGGAGGATTACCTCCCAAAAGGAGACATGCTCATGCTATTGTCCTGTAGCAAGGACACGACCCCATCAGTATAAGGCCATACCTATAACCTCATCATCACAAAGATGAAATTGAGAAACAAGTCCAACAGATGTTGCAAGTAGGTATCATATGTCACAGTTCAATTGCTTACTCTAACCCAGTCATTTTAGTTAAGAAGAAGGATGTGTCATGAAGATTGTGCGTAGATTATAGAGCATTAAATAGGGTCACGATACCAGATAAGTACCCTATTCCAGTGGTGGATGAACTTTTAGATGAATTGCATAATGCTCATGTTTTTTCTAAGCTAGATCTCAAGTTCGGATATCAACAAATTAAGGTCGTGGAAGAAGACAAATTTTTGGACACACGATGGTCATTACGAGTTTCTAGCGATGCCATTTGAATTGACCAATATGCCAGCTACTTTTTAGGTTGTAATGAATGACATTTTCAGATCTTTTCTTAAAATGTTTGTTCTATTTTTTTATGACATTCTGGTCTATAGTGTAGATTAGGATACTCATCTCTTACATTTATCAAGAGTCTTGTGGGTTTTACAAAATAACCAATTTGTGGCTAATAAACAAAAGTGCAATTTTGGAAGACATACGGTAGAGTATTTCGGGTATATCATTTCTGGGAAAGGAGTAGCCGTGGACCCTGCAAAGATTAGTAATGTGTTGACATGGCCTATTCCTAAGAATATTAAAGCAGTAAGAGGATTCGGATGATTGATAGGGTATTATTTTAAGTTCATTATGGATTATGGCAAAATAGCTAAACTGCTCACCAAATTTACTAAGAAAGAAGGATTTCACTGGAATTCTGTAGCCTTAGAGTCTTTTGAGGCTCTCAAAAAGGCTTTGACCGCATCTCTAGTATTAGCTCTTCCCAACTTTTCACAACCCTTTGAGATTAAATGTGATGCCTCAGGAAATGGGATGAGTGCTATCTTGATGCAAAATCGAAGACCAATAACCTATTTCAGGAAATCTCTCTAAGTCATCCTATAAGAAAGAATTAATGGCTTTAGTGTTGGCAGTTTACCATTAGCGTCACTACTTGCTTGGATGACCCTTTGTGGTTTATTCCGACCAGAAAAGTCTACATCATCTGTTTCAGCAAAGAATTACGATAACAGATCAACAGTGTTATATGGCTAAACTTTTGGGCTATCACTTCGAAATCATGTATAAACTAAAACCAGAAAATAAGGTTGTTGATGCCATATCATAGGTTTACAAAGAATGGGAGTTAAAGACCATTGTTTCACTCCCTTTGTGGGCGAAAGGCAAACAAATTCAGCAGGAGATGCGACAGGATTTGACACTGTTTAATATTATATGAGATCTGCAGTAGAATCCAAATTTTAGATATAGTTTTTCTTGGCATCATGGGGTTCTTTTGCACAAGGGAAGTGTTGGACCCCAACCCTGTTTTTATTTGATTAAGAATGATTTAAGTAAATTATGAGATTTTGATGGATTGATTGTGGGAGTTAATTATTATGTTAGTAGGATTGATTTCATGGATTAAAGTTAAGTGTTAATGTTGTAAGATTTGTACAAGGGCAAAATGGTCATGACACTTAAGTGTATAAGGTTATAAGACTAAAATGAAGGGCAAAGTGGACTTTTCATAAGTAAGAAAGAGTATAAAAAGAAGAAGGAAATAGAAAATGAGAAGAAAAAAGAAAATGAAGAGAAGAGGAAGAGAAGCATCATCGAAGAAGAGAAGAGGAAGAGAGGAAAAGCTAGGGTTTGTGAAATCTTGAAGATTTGGAGCTAAATCAAGTAAGTACAAGCTTTAACCCTCCTTTGATTGTTAGATGAAGTGATTAATGTTAGTTCAAAAGTGAATGGGTGTTGGAAGTTGTCGAACGATGGTTGCGTTTATAGGGTTTCTAATTTTGTTATGTTTGTGAATGATTTGGAACTGGAATGAGTCTAGAAATGTTGTAGGAATGCTGACATAAGGTTAAAAGTAAGTTATCTTTGAGTTGTGGGAGAATTTGGAGGTAGATCTGCAGATTTCTAGATTTCGGGCGTTTCTGGTTCGCTTGTCGCGACGTGCTTAAGAACACGTCGCGACGCGATAATTAATTATTCGTCGTGTCATGCGTCACAGTGCGCTCGAGTGTTCATCGTGAAGTGTGTGGCATTCCTCGTCGCGGTGAGCGCCTACGTCGTGACGTGTACAGTATTTCTCTTCGCAATGAAGGGTCTTTTTCTAGCAATAATATGTTTTGATATTTTGGGCATAACTTGAGGTGTAAATGTCCCAATTGAGTGATTTTGGAGTTATTAGAAACTTAAGACAATGGGGAATATGGTTTTAAGAGAGTATTATCAGATTTTGTTGTTTGCTTGATTTTATGCTAAAATTCCTATTGAATGGAGATTTTTGTATTTGATAAACGAAATCAAGAAAGGTGAGAGGTATTTTGAGCCAGTCTTTGAGCATGGAAATTCAGGTGGGTTCCATGTTTATAATTTAGTAATGAGCGATCAACGTAAATCAAAGAATGTTTTCAACTGCTTCCTAAATGTTACTTTATATGGGTTTTGAATGATCGCAAATTGCTACATGTTTCGACATACAACTTTTGTGATGAATTTCAAAATAAAGATAGAAATGTAGTGAGATATTTTGTAGCAAGAAAACATTTGATGAATGGTTTGAGAATGACTGGTTACAAAATTGTGATGACTTTGATTTTGCTATGTCTTAAAAAATTCATGGCATTCTGAACATACGGAAATGAATATGTGTCTATGTGATTCATTGCTTGAATATGAATATGTTGAGAATGACTTGTCATAAGACCATATAATTGTGATTATAGTATGTCTTAAAGAAATTCATGGCATTGTGAACAATTGAAAATGGATATGTTCTTTGTTTGGGAGAGAGAGGAACGTATAGATAGTCACGTGCACGTAGAGAAAAAGCCTTCTCCCGGCTGCCCACTTGTGGCCACGAGATCCATCGGACTCGTATAGATCACGGTTTAACCTTCGGGTTATCCATATGGATTTCACGAAACTCTTGAGCCGCTTGTTTGTGCATTGCATCTTCGCATAGTTATAATTGGTGCATAATTGAGTGTTATGAGATGTTGTTTGTGATTATGCATTTGTGAATTCAAATTGCAAGATTGACTGAAAATTTTGAAAACGAAACATTTTTATATGAATTCATGATGATCTTTATAAGAAGCGTTTTACGAACTCATTATATTTCTATACGGAAAATAAACTTTTCAACGGTTTTGCTTATTCTTTGTTATAAACCTGTTACCCACGAGCTTTAAGCTCACCCCCCATTTTCCTCCCCATGTCCAGGTAATGAGTGAAGACGGAAATGAAAGAGAGTCAAGATCTAATTCGGATTATGTATAGTTGGTACTTGAAGCTAGAATTTGTGGTTGCACTTTAAGTATTATCAGTGCAAGTGTCTTAAGTATTTTGGGATTTTGAGGCATTGACATTTTTGGGCTGAAAAGCTATGTCAGCTTGTAAAGAATGTTTATTTTAAGTTATGGTCTATGCGTTGATGATGCTAAATAGAATTCTGAGTATGTGTATGGATGCGGATAAGCTGTGATTAAAGTGTAATATGAGACTTTAAACTTTAATGTATTGGATTATGCCCACCTTCACACAACGAGCAATAGTACGCACACGTTTTGCGATTCAACCACAATGGGGCCCAGCGTGTTTGAGAAAGGATTTCGGGGTACCACGCGCAGGTATGAAGGTATGTTGTTAATAGGCTGGGTTCCGGTAACGGGATCCAGTATTTATAGTATCAGAGCGCCGGTATTATGATCTTACATGGGCGCATGTGTATGAGTTAGACGCATAAGCAATTGTTAAGAGTTT
>JAOQMR010107152.1:0-12085 GCA_027563865.1 Erythroxylum pelleterianum
AAGGGGATTGCCTTTAGGGCACAAATAAACAGTACCGTCCATGTATAAGTCGACTTGTCCGATGTACAAGTCGACTTGTCAGTACTGGATGCGTGTAAGTCGACTTATCCAACGAACAAGTCGACTTGTACACGACTTACACTTACAACGAATGCGATGGCGTATGCGCGGACAAAAAATTCCGAAAATTTTGCCATTTTCCTAGTCCTAGATCAAACTTCGGTGGAACTCGACTAGCATGTACTTCTATTTTAATAAATTATGCACTTACGATGCCCCTGCCCAGGGCCCCTACAAGAGGGGGGCCCTCAGCCCCCCTCAACCGCTCTCACTCGTAACGTTAATTTTTTTTAGTGTAGGTAATTTGTGGTTTCCATGTTTATAAATAGTTTTGAAATATTTAAGTATATTTTTACCTTCTAATTTCTTTATTTTAATTAATATATGTATTTAAGGTACTCCAACTCAAAAATTAGCAGTAAAAAATTTTACGATTCTGTCTTCTGAGTTCTGAGTATAATTTAAAGGTAAAGTTTATGATTTTTTAATATATTTTTACTCTTTGTTTTTTATTTTTAATATTAGATATTAAATTTTGCTATTTATGTTTTTCCTGTATCACAGATATAATATGTAAATTTAAGTATATTGTCAATTTATTGGGGTTCTTTTTTTTCATGTCGCCCCGGATCTATAAAACTATAGGAACGACCCTGTTACGAGGTGTCCATTGCAGGATAAATCTGCTGACTTGTTAGCTATCTGGACGAATTGATTGCGAGTGTTGAGTGTGGACTGTGGAGGATAAGAAAGGGGACTCTTCGGGTGTTTTACATTTTGCAAGTGGAATGGGATAACGGACGATGGAATATGATGTAATCAATGATGTCAAGTCTCTCCAAAACTTGTCAGTCAAGAAATTTCTGCCTTACTTCCCTATAAGACCAGTCAACCAACACCAAAGGCATATAATACAAGATAGAGGGTAGAGAAGGTACTGTTTCAAAGAAACTGCAGAATCCAAAAATGACTGAAGAGGTGAAGCTATTGGGCACTTTGGTTAGTCCTTACAGCTTTAGAGTAAAGTTGGCCCTCGAACTGAAAGGGGTCCAATACGAGTTCATAGAAGAGAACCTATCTAATAAGAGTTCTTTGCTTCTTGAGTCTAATCCAGTGCACAAGAAAATTCTCGTGCTTGTACACAATGGAAAGCCAATTGTGGAGTCACAAGTTATTCTTCAGTACATTGATGAGACCTGGAAAGCTAATCCCATCCAGCCTGAAGACCCTTATAATAGAGTCGTTGCTCACTTCTGGGCTAAGTTCGTTGATGATACGGTAAATAATCTCCGTTAATTTTCATTTCTTTTACCGTCTTTGAACAAGTTTCGTAGGTCTTGACTATGTTAATTAATGCAGCTTGGGCAAACTGCATACAAGTCTATGACGGCCAAAGGAGAGGAGCTACAGCAGATCATGGGACAAGTGTGTGACCAGTTGAAGTTTCTCGAGAATGAAATGAAGGGAAAGGAGTTCTTTGGAGGTGGGGCTATAGGACTTGCTGATATTGTAGCATTTTCTGTCACATATTGGTTTCAAGTGTGGCAGGAAGTTACAGAGGAGAGATTTTTAACTGTAGACAAGTTCCCAGTTCTCTGCAGCTGAATTGAAAAGCTGTCCCATATTGAAGTGGTCAAAGGATGTCTTCTTCCCAAAGAGAATCATGTCGCTCTTGCTAGAGCTTGCATTGAAGCTATAAAATCTGCATCCAAATGAGCAATGAAAAGAAAGTTTCCGTTGACGAAGAAATTGCTTATTTCATCATAGTTTGAGTATGTCCAGATGGGGATTTTATACTAGAAATAAAAGAAATGCTATTAGCTACTGTGTCGTGGAACTGTAACAGAATTGACAACTAATACAATTATGTTGAAGTAGAGTATTCTAGTGTTCTATAAAAAAGGAAAGAAATAAGACTGAAATATTTGCATGGTTTAGTCACGAATATGTGGTGTGCTGTGTGTGTGAGTTTGAATAATGTGTTTATTGGGTCATGGGTCACTCGTGAGTCATGGGTCATTTAACATAATCTCTTAACACCTCTCTTTCAAGTCGGAGCCCTGGAGAGACGAATGGATACGAATTTGTAGATTAGGTCTTCGAAGATGCGCATGGTGAGAAGCTTTGTGAAGAAGTTAGCTAGTTAGTGTTGGCTTCGTATGTGCTTGAGATCTAAGAATCTTGAGTTTGTCGCATCGCGTACGAGCTGAAGATCGATCTCCAAGTGCTTGGTCCTCTCGTGGAAGACGCGGTTCTTCGATATGTGAATCGTTGCGTGATTGTCGTAGAATAGAGGTATGGCTTTACTGTTTTCCACCTGAAAACACTTTAATAGTTGAACGATCCACTTTAACTCGCATGTAGTTGAAGCTAAGCTTCTGTATTCTGCCTCTGTTGATGATCTACTGATAGTTGTTTGCTTCTTTGTTTTCCATGATATGGATGATTTTTTGAGGTACACGCAAAATCCAGTCAAGGACCGTCTGTTAAACACACAGCTCACACAGTCTGAATCGGAGTAAGCAATGAGTTGTAGGTCCGAATTTGATGCGTAAAATAGGCCTTAGTTCTGTGTTCCTTTGAGATACTTAAGAACATGTTTTATAGCTTTCTAGTGAGTTTCCCTCGATGTCTTTTTGAACTGATTTAATTCTTGTGTTATGTAGGTGAGGTTTAGTCTTGTGAAGCTCAAGTATTGTAGCCTGCCCACGATTTTCTATAGAGTTTTGGGTCTTTGAGTAGCTCACCTTCGTCAATGGTAAGTTTACTTCTTGGAACTATGGGTGTTACATATGATTTACAGTCTAGTAAGTTTGTTTCTTGTAAAATGACCCTCACGTACTTACCTTGACTGAGTACCGTCCCTTCTTTTGACTGTGCTATTTAGACTCTTAGGAAGAACTTGGCATACCCTAGATCTTTGATTGTGAACTCTTTATGTAGGGCATGTTTGATAGTGTTTAAATGCTCTTCCTTTGCTACAGTGATGAGAATGTCATCCACATAGATGATGATAGAAATAAAGTTGTTGCCTTGGCCTTTAGTGTATAGGCAATGATCTGATTCTGCTTTATAAAATCCCAATCCCTTTAGTTTTGTGGTCAGTTCCTTGTGCCATTGTCCTACCTTAGCTGTTTGAGTCCATAAATGGACTTTGTTAATTTGCAAACCTCTCCTACCTTAGCTTTCCTATAACCCCGTGCAGGTAGCATGTAGGGTTCTTCTTCTAGGTGGCCATGTAGATATGCATCATTTATGTCACACTATAAGATGGGCTATTTTTTGATTGTAGCTACAGCTAGGAATGTTCTGATTATCACAATCCTGGCTACAGGAGAGAACACCTCTAAATAGTCCACTCCTTCCCTTTGGTTGAAGCCCTTAGTTACTAGCCTTGATTTTAGTTTTTCAACAGTGCCATCTGGGATGTATTTCACTTTATTTACCCACTTTGTGCATCCATGAAGTCCACCTATTCTTTTGACTTACTTGTTGTCTCATAAGATAAAGGTTCAAAAGTAGTGTACACATTACCTATAAACTCCTTGTAGCTTTGTGTATGTGCAATCTGGAAGTTTGAATCCTTGTCTTCTTATGTTCCTACAGGACCAAAGACTTTTAAAGTGATATTATAAGAGTCAAGGACAGAAGTGGAATGATGAGCAAAGGCTTGGTGGACATAGTCGTCGAGGTATTTTAATGTGGTGTGTGTTCTTTGGCTCTTTCTCACATTGTTGTTTGTAGTGATATCTTGGTTTGCAATGTTGTCGGGTTGTGGTAGTGTTTCTGTGGTTTTTGTTGTGTCTTCAGTATGTTGTATGCTTGATGTGCCTGGCATATCACTTAATGTTTCTTCATCATCGTCTGTTGTATTGTAAGGGAACAATGGTATTGGTCTTTGTTCAGAGTCGGTCTGTGTATTGGCAAAGGGAAAAGTGTTTTCATGGAAGGTTACATCTCTTGAACTAAAAACATTGTTTATGCCAAGGTCTATGTGTTGGACCCCGAACTTTTCGTAAAAGATTAGAACTATTGAATGAGAAATTTTGGTGATTAGTCACGAGTAAAAAACAAATGAATGAAAGTTCTTGAACCAAGAATTTATAGACAAGGATAAAGTAGGGAATGAGAAATGTGGATAGATTCATGATTTGCTATGGTGTTTTTGGTGCATAAGAGATTTTGAAATAGGAAGAATTAAGGTGAAAGTTAGCAGTAAAAGGAAAGTAATATTTTTGTAGTAAATTGACGAAGAATATGCATATATGTGTATGTTCTGTTATTGGAGTTCATGATTAATCATTGATTATAATTTCTTTATGGAGGCCATTGATTTGAAATGAATTTGAGAATGAAGAGTAAATGACGTAGAAAAAGGTGATCTTGGTATTAGTTATGTTAAGGAAAGATTTTGAAACAAGATTGGTAGTTGATCTAGAAAAGTGTTTAAAGTATATCTTTTGAATCACTGAACCAAATTGAATGATTTTGATGTCATTAGAAACTTAAGACAACGAGGAACATTTTCTAAAAGAAAGTGTTATGTCAGAATATTCAAGGTTATTTTTGGTAAGACACTTAAGTTTTAAAGAACATAAGGTAATTATGATAGACATCTTTTATTGATTAGAACGAGTTAATATAATTTCTAATTAATGTAATTTTATTATATACAATTAATGTGAAATTTTTAATAATATTTGATTAGTATATATATTTAATTTTAGCTATAATGATAATTAATTAATTTAAAAATATAATGTATTAGATTATAATTATTACACATAATATTATAATTACAAAAAATAGAAACATGATAATAAAACCAAACATATTTTTGTTTTCAGTTTTTTTATTAAAAATCTCAACCAAATAGATTTTTGTTTTCGGTTTTTATATTACAAATCTTAATCAAACATGTTTTCGTTTTTTTAAGGAAAAAAACAGAAACCAAAAACAGGAAACAGAAATAAAAAACAACAGAAAAACAGAAGTGGAACCAAACGGGCTTAACTTGTCAGGTAAATAACATTTGATTAGTTCATGTCTAATATTTATAATATGTGTGTTTTGTTGTTATTTTTAACTGAAGTATAAAAAATAATTTTTCTAGAAAATTAAGAACTAAAAAAATTTGAGAAATTTTAATATAAGCATATTTGTAAAATTTTTATGTCTTTTTAACTTTTTTTTAATCTTTTACAAAAATGTACGATGAATAGAAGTCTTAAACAACTCCCAGTTATGTCCAAAATCTCCTCGATACATGTATAGTTATAAGAGATATTCTGTGAAAAAATCAATTAGAGGAGAGGAGAAAACGTACAGAGGCTAGCTTGTCCGGCACCAAATAATAGATAATCAAGAGACTCAGGATATAAACATTATGAATTCAAAGAATGGGCTTGATAATCCAAGTACATCATCAACAGCCTAAATTGCTTCTTTGATGGCCAACACATCTCGTTGGAGAGTCTGGAATCATTATTTACAAACTAATATTTATTTTTATATATTTTAATTATTAAATCAAAATTTATTTGAAATTTATATATTTTAAAAATAATTGTATTTATTAATAATTATTAAATTAATTTTATAAATTAAATTAAAATTATGATCATTATTTATTATTACAATTTTTAGAGATAAATTTAAAATATACAGTACAACTGTACTCCCTCCGATTCATAATAAGTGTCGTTTTAGATACATTTTAATTATTTAAAATAAGTGTCATTCTTGACTTTATATGCATGTTTGTAATTTTACTTCCAAAATTAACCTTTAATTTCTCTTTTATCTTAATTACACAAATCACAATTTCAAGGCAATTTAACATGCAACATCCAAGTGATAAAATAATTTCTCCCTTCAAGGTAACTTCATGAGAGTATTAATAAAGGTATATTTATAATTTTATTAGCTTTCTTAATAAGTGTGCATTTTTCTAAAACGACACCTATTATGAATCGGATGGAGTATAATATAACAATTGACAATTTTATAATTTTTTAAAAAATTAAAAAATTATTTTATAAATTTAAAAAATTACACAAATAAGTAACTAATATTAATTAATATCGATTTTGTTTTTTAGTATTTAATTTTAATTTTTTACACATTTTGTTTTTAATTTTAATTTTTTGTTTTAAGATAAAAATTAAAATTAAAATAATAAATACAAAATATGTCACATTTTAATAATAATAATAATATTATTATTATTATTCATAAATTTACTAATTAATTGATTATTATAATTACTGTTAAATATTATTATGAATAATAATAAACATTTTTAATAATATTATTATATTTGGTAATAAAAACTACTATACAAATTATTATTATTATTATTAAATTTATTAGTATTATTATTGTTACTGTTATTATTATTATTATTATTACTGTTATTATTATTATTATCAATCGTAAATTTACTAATTAATTTTATTTCTATTATTATAATTATTGTTAAATATTATTATTAAATTTATTGTGCAGTATTTATAAATTTATTCTTAATATTATTATTAAATTTCTTATTAATATTATTACTGTTATTTTGATTTTTAATATTATTATTATTATTAAAAATATTTATTATCATTTATAACATATTATTAATATAAATAAATAAAAGCAACTATTAGTGCCAACATTTAAAAAAAATTCACAAGAAAGGACGTGTATGTCTAACAATCTACACGTTAAAGGCATGACGTTTTAACATTGAAGTGTCAGATCAGGAATTGAAGTTTTAGATCAGATCAGGAATTGACATTTTAACATTTTAACACGTTAAAGCCAACAGTGGAGGAATTGACTGTCTCGCCAGGGCGACAGCTCGCCCTGGCTTGCGAGACTGCCAAAATCCCCACAGTCTTATTTTTGTCATTCGTAATAATATAGAATAAATTGTATGCTCGTTTTTTCAACCGTCTTATAATCCGAATTAATTTATAAATAATTTAAATAATTATTATAAGTTATAACAAAATCTATTATCATAAATAATAAAATATTATGTTTTTAAATTGTTATTATTAATTTAATTGTTTAAAATGAACTTTAATTATTAATTCTCAGCTTATTATTATTCTTATTATTAATAAATTATTTATTTATTCATGATATTAAATAATAAGATTACATTCCTGATTATTAATAATTTTGTTATTCATAATAATAAGGAAAAAATTATATACTTATTTTTGTTAATTCCTTTTAATCAGTATTAATAATGATAATGATAATGATAAAAATAAAAATATATATTAATAATATATATTTATATTAATAATATGTTATGAATAATAATATGTTATGAATAATTTCATTAAGTTAGTTTGAATTTATTTATTTATATTAATAATATGTTATGAATAATAATAAATATTTTTAATAATAATAATAATGAAAATAAAAATATCAGTAACAATAATAATAATATTTAATATTAATAAGAATTTTAATAATAATAATAATAATAAATTTTATAAATATTGTGCAATAAATTTAATAATAATATTTAACAGTAATTATAATAATAGAAATCCAATTAATTAGTAAATTTACGAATAATAATAATAATAATAATATTATTATTATTATTATTAAATGTGACATATTTTGTATTTATTATTTTAATTTTAATTTTTATCTTAAAAACAAAAAATTAAAATTAAAAACAAAATGTGTAAAAAATTAAAATTAAATACTAAAAAACAAAATGTGTCACATTTTAAATAAAATTTTAAGATAAAAATTTAATTTTAAAAATTGCTTTCATTTGTGTCACACACGTATTTTGATTTTTATTATTATTTAAATTTTAATTTTTTAAATAAAAATTTTAAGATAAAAATTAAAAATTGATTTATTTGTGACACATATTTTGATTTTTTATTATTTTAATATTAATTTTTAAATAAAAATTTTAAGATAAAAGATTAATTTTTAAAATCTAATTTTTCCTGACACAATTTAATTTTAAGTAAAAAATTTAAATTCCATAAATTTGATAATTTATTAAAATTGTTTAATTATTTTATAAATTATAAAAAATTTAATTAAATTTAAAATTTGATTAATTTTATTATTATATTATTGTGTTGGAAGCAAAAGAAGATAAGCCATCAAGAATTAAATGTCTCGCTGACGGCAGCTTGGCTCATAAAGCTTTACAAATTGGAACACCAACTCACCTTTCCATTTTTATAAGTAGAACGACAACGTTTTCCTCCCTTGATAGAGTTAGACAGAGAAAAAATAGACAGGCGATCCCGTCTCACTCTGAGGGGGTTTTAGATTTTGCAAGTGGAATGGGATAATGGATGATGTAATCAATGATGTCAAGTTCGAAAGGGTCTCTCCAAAACTTGGCAGTCAAGAAATTTCTGCCTTAACTTCCCTATAAGGCCAGTCAACCAACACCAAAGGCACATAATACAAGATAGAGAGTAGAGAAGGAGCTGTTTCAAAGAAACTGCAGAATCCAAAAATGACTGAAGAGGTGAAGCTATTGGGCACTTCGACTAGTCCTTTCAGCTTTAGAGTAAAGTTGGCCCTTGAACTGAAAGGGGTCCAATACGAATACATAGAAGAGAACCTATCTAATAAGAGTTCTTTGCTTCTCGAGTATAATCCAGTGCACAAGAAAATTCCTGTGCTTGTGCACAATGGAAAGCCAATTGCGGAGTCACAAGTTATTCTTCAGTACATTGATGAGACCTGGAAAGCTAATCCCATCCAGCCTGAAGACCCTTATGATAGAGCCGTTGCTCGCTTCTGGGCTAAGTTCGTTGATGATACGGTAAATAATCTCAGTTAATTTTCGTTCACTTTACGGTCTCTGAACCAGTTTGGTTGGTGTTGACTATGTTAATTGATGCAGCTTATGCAAACTGCACACAAGTCTATGGCGGCCAAAGGAGAGGAGCTAGAGCAGATCATGGGACAGGTGTGTGACCACTTGAAGTTTCTCGAGAATGAACTGAAGGGAAAGGAGTTCTTTGGAGGTGGGGCTATGGGACTTGTTGATATTGTAGCATTTTCTGTCACATATTGGTTTCAAGTGTGGCAGGAAGCTACAGAGGAAAGATTTTTAACTGTAGACAAGTTCCCAGTTCTCTGCAGCTGGATTGAAAAGCTGTCCCATATTGAAGTGGTCAAAGGATGTCTTCTTCCCAAGGAGAATCATGTCGCTCGTGCTAGAGCTCGCATTGAAGCTATAAAATCTGCATCCAAATGAGCAACCTTCTGATGCCAGCCATTATTGCTTTATAAGCGATAAATGCCCTCCATGTTAATGCTGTCTATTGAGTTAAGAAGTATTATGATGTTGTGCGTGTATTTGTTCAAGTGGATCGTTGGAATGACATCTTTGACAATGAATAAAAACCGAGGTTATCGGTTTAGTAACGGCGAGCTGGAAAAAGACAAAAAGTCTAAAGTCTGTAAACTAAGGACTCTTTTGTTGATTCATGGAATCTCATTTTCTATGAACAACATTTTCTCTCTCTTTGGGTTTTACGAAGGTGCCATTGTCTCGGAAAGTTCCTATCGAAATTGCTCAAAGTCGATTTCCTCGGACTCCCCCAATCCCTTTATTTGTTAGCTACTTGTAGCTTTACCTTCTTCCTCTTTCTATTATGCAATTTGGCCATTTACTGAGGATCGCTTTGTTTTATTTCTGTTTTTTTAATTATAATTATAATTTTTAATTTTTAATTTTTTGTTTCTATTTTTTAAATAAAAATAAAAACCTGATTGATTGATAATGCTAATGTAGTTTTACCTGATTGATTGTTAATGCTAACGTAGTTTTATTTTTATCACTCATAATAATTACATTTTAGATAAAACTTACAAATAAATTATTTTTAATTAAATAAATTTATTTATTTTTATACAATATTTATTAACTAATTATTAATAAAATTATGTTATTTTAATACAATACTCAAACTAAAAACTCAAACAAACAAGATTTTTTTGCTGAATTTGAAAACAAAAACAGAAAATCAAAAATAAAAATAGAAACAAACATCCCCTAAGTTATTATTACGAATAATAATTGCAGGCAATAGAGAAGAAGAAGAACGACTTCGAAGTATATGTAACAGTTGTAACTATTATAAAAACGCAAGATAGAATCTAAACGAACGACGAAATGAATTTAAAAATTTTCATAGAATCAAATTTAACATAATTTTATTTAAAAGTTTTCATAGAATCAATTTTAATAAAATTTAATTAGAAACATAAAATAAGAAATTGACAAAGTTATGCTAACGTGTTTCCATTTTTTGTTATAATTTCTTATCACCCTGAATCTGTCAATTCACGAGCCGTTCAATCGTCCAACCTCTAATGGTATTCACATACCTATTCAGAGAAAACTCAAATCTAATTTGAGAGGAAAAATGTAAGAAGTGCTAGCTCCAAAACTTCTAATTTTTCATTTTATATAAAAAAATCTTATTTTTCATATTCTTGAATTTTATTAAAATTACAACTAAAGTCAAACTTTAGTAATTTATCTAATTCACAATTAGAATTAGATAAATTAAAAAATTTTAATTTATATTTGATTCTCCGATTAAATAATTCATAATCATAAATCATGATTGATGTCTAACAACATGTCATGATTACCAAAATATCAGGAATGTCAAAGGTGATTGACTTAACCTATCCATGCATAGCTATAATGTGTAATTTAATTCTTTTGTCATTCAATATTCTAATTGGACAGAGTATGGATACAGTGCTTACTCTTATCATCCAATCTTATTCGTTCTTGCTAATTAGTAATTGATTTATAATTAAAATTTGAAAACTCGTTTTCAAATATCAATTCACTCTAGCCAGAGAATTCCATAGATCATTACTAATCAAGAACAATAGAATATTATCTCTAATTACTTTACAGTGATAAATCCTATACTGACTTACTCAACTATCTACATATGGTTCATACTGTATCCAATTACTACCGACTTAATTATCTTAGGACGATTCATATGTATGATCAAAACACAGTAATATCTATATTAGATATCTTGGTAATCTCATGTTTGAGGATCAATTATATAGCCATCATTATGAGATAATCCATAGACACATAAGTAATATTCACTACAAGACTTAAGACATTTAATGACATTTTTTGTGTGACTAACTATTGTTTCGTCACAAATACAAGGTTTTTTTGTAACAAGACAATTGATTGATACTATTGTTTGGATTAACTGTAATGATTTATTTTTTTGTCACTAATACAATAGTAATTGTGACAATTTAGTATCTTTCACAATTAAGTTGTCACTATTAATATATTAATAGTGACAACTTTTCTTTTATCACTAAGTTTTGTCATTAAAAGCCTATGCAATTTGGCGCCAAAATAATTTTGGCGGGAATAAATTGTAATTGTGACAAAACATATGTTAGTAACTAATATTTTCTATTTGTTGTGACAAAACATAGTTTGGTCACTAATATTTTTTCTTTTGTTACAAAACGGTTAATTGTCACACAATATTTTACTTGTTATGACAAAAATTTTGTCAATAAATATTCAAATAATTAGTGTCTACTTGTTAGTAGTGTACCCTAGGCCAATGGACACATGTGATTCATGTATTAACATTATGACTTGGTAATAATATATTATGAGGTATTCTTTTTATATATGCATGTATGTCGTTTATGTAATGTAATTTACATTCCATGAATAGTATTAGGCTTATGTCATCAAGTATGTGACTTGTAGTAAAACCATAGACATTATAACACTATTCTAAACTGTCCCTGGTCGATCGTTATTGGTGGAACAATAATAAATTAAGGCTAATACGTGTTCTGATTGATGATCACGTTTTACTGATCATAGATATGATTTATCAAATCAGAAACACATATATATGTTAGAGAACATGTATTGGACCGACCCACAAAGAGAACACTACATGGTTTCATGTCATTAGTGATTCTCAATATGGTTTGACTTTAGTCC
>JAOQMR010107228.1:0-12078 GCA_027563865.1 Erythroxylum pelleterianum
TGCCTTTTCTTTATTTGTACATAAAGTCTTCACACAACTTTGTACAAAACGCGCTAAGGGCGATTGCCTTTAGGGCATTACTCTAACAAGTGTACAGTACTGTATATGCATAAGTCGAGTTGTATCAACATACAAGTCAACTTATAGGTATTGTGCATGTGTAAGTCGAGTTACAGGAGTGTACAAGTCGACTTACACTTACAGGGTGTTGACGAATGTCACACCGTCATGCTTCTTAGTGTGAGTGTACAAAAAGAGCTGACGGGGTGTAGCCCTCATGACCATAGACTTTTCCTGCATAAAAAGAAAATGTTATAAGTTAACTAGAATTTATAAAAATTTCAGCAGAGTTTCCTCTATTTTTATGATATTTACCCCCTGTTGAACAAAGAAAATAACTCAACACAGCCATATATGGCACCAGACATTTATACCATTATCATTATCCATAATACACATATTTTCATTCCAAAATTCACACATTAATTTAAATTGAAATACAACAAAGTAAAACAATTAGAATATAAGTGTAAAGTTCAGATACTTATAAGTCTTTCTGCATGCTCGTGGTGCGTAATAGATCCTCCTGTATGTACGGGAAGACTCTCTCCCCCTAGTACTCCATGTCTGTTGGTTGAATTATGCTCTGAAATGGACATTGCCTCAGGTGATCTCCAATAATGCTGCCAACGACTCCATATTTACTCAGAAATATAAGATGGTCGTACACACCAGCCTTGTCTATCGCACCAATAAAGTCCCGATAACTTGTACGCGCTCGTTTCTCCCATACTTTATGTATGACCGCATCAAATTCAGAATCCCAAAAAAGTTCTTTCTGAAATAAAAGGAAAAAATTTGATAAGTACTTATAATGTAATAATATTTATCTAATTAATGTATACAAATCAATTAAAAAAGAAAATAATTTGACCTTATTGTACCTCAAACTCCTGATAGTAAAATTCCTTTGTGGCATGAGAGATTCTTCCATACATAACCCTTAAGATCAATCTTCTCATTAAATTTGGATGTTATATTTCTAGACGGAATCAACCTAATATAAAAACAAATAATTTTATACCATTTTTAAAATTTAAACCTATAACTTAATTATAAACATATAGTGCTTCATGTATTTTTACTTACAGATTATTGTCAATTGTGATGTAAGTTCTTCCATCAGGTCCCTTAGCTCTAAGCTGGTAGTCGCTTGCTTCATCCGCATCGTTTACCCCTGATATCTCTATCGTTATAGGGGTAGTGGATGATGTAGCATCAAGTACTGAAGGTGATGCCTCATCTGCAACTGTAGTAGCTGGAGGGGGAGGAGGTGATTCAGTTGCAGCTGCAGAGTGTGATGGTTCACCTTCAAAGTAAGTACCTCCCAATCGTTATCTGAACCTGGGTCACATTATATCACGTTGTCTCTTTGGTGGCATATTTTAACCTAAAATTCATATTTGATTGAATTTTCTAGAAATATAAGAATTTGAATTCAATATTTTACACAATATATTGAAAAGGAAATAATTGATTTGTTGAATACAATATGCAAGTACAAACTTTAAATTAGAAGGTTAACAATTCTTACAGTCATAGAATAAGAACAATAAGAGTCCACACTTAGTAGTACACAGCTTGAATCCTAACTAGTAGAGAGGTTGTTTGACAAATTCTTACAGATACAACAAAAAAATCAACTTTAAAGCTGAGTCCAGTTGGTTGCATCGATAAATGACATTAATATAATTATTTTTTTGAATTCCAAGTGTCAGGAGAGTCGGTAAAGGTAAATGATTCCCCGATGTCTGGATTCCTGAGAAGGGTCCTAACATGTTCGAAGCCACCAATTGAAACAGTTGATAATTCTTCCCTCAAGTGTAGGGTTTTCACACCATCTTGCAACAACATTTCCACTATAGCTAAAATTGTAGAGGATATAGTGAATGAGTCACTAGATTGAGTATGGAAAACAAACTCTCCAGGTGAACTGCCAATATTAAATAGTTTACCTATAACATAATCAGTATAGAACTTAGATATTGTTAGATTAGTAAACTGTTAAATGAACCAAAATTCGAGTGACATGCATACGTGAATGTCTAGACAAAGTCTGTGGAATTGACGAATTTTCCAAAACAATCGATTTCCTTAATCCTTTACGGACTGTTGTGACATCGCTTCCACCTCCATGGGCATACATGTCATCTTCGAGATTTAAGGAAGCTTAAAACAACATGTAGTATATAGCATCAAATGTGAATATATATATAATAGCTTTATAAAAGGAAATGAGATGTACATAAGAGGAAAGTAACGTTGTTCAGATGATAATAAACACTTTGAAGCAGAAGATTGACCATGCAAGGCAAACGATCATCAGTGTATAAAGTGGAGATTTTTTCCTACATTTTTTATTCCTTCAGTAGGGACAATTTTGTCGCATTCCTCCCAACGGAATGAATTAGTACCATCCAGAACAAGTCTCCATGTCGACATTCCTTGATTAATAATGTTAAGAGGTATATTATGTAAATGTTGATTTAGAATAAAATGATGATATGTTCAAATCCAATTTCGATGATAAGTGAAAGTAGCCCAGTTTAGCACTTATACATCTTAAATGTGCCTAATAATATGAATTAATCTATCCACTCTAAACATCACTTAGTAATATTTGATTGAATTTTATAGAAATATAAGAATTTGAATTCAATATTTTACACAATATATTGAAAAAATAATTGATTTGTTGAATATAATATTTAATTACAAACAACAATTAATCACTATCATCACCTAATTGTAAATTACGATCATCTTCCTTTTCTGAAGAATAAGAATCAAACTCAAGCTCCTTTTTAGTTCTCTTTCCTTCGTCATCCTCTCCAGATGAAATTTCAACATATTCATTAGATGGATCGTTCAATCGTTCATTATCGTCATATGTGATATATGCATTTATTTCATAAACATCTTCTTAAAACACTTCACTTTCAATTCTCTATTCTCCTTTTCCATGTGATTCAAAAACTCCTATAGGTTTAACTTTGTAAACGACCAACCAATCTGATTTATCTCGTCGTAAGTTGAGAAAAGTGACATAATAAAACCAAATCACTTACATTGCCAACACGAAAGGTTCAAATTGTCTCAATCTTCTTCGGTTGTTGATTTCAACTAGATTGTATTGACTATACACTTTTGTAGCAACGTTTGGAGCCAGATCAAACTATCACACTTAAATATCACACTTCGCCTTATTGGCAATGCAGGGTACTCAATTTCAAGTATCATAATAATTTTACCGTTGTAATCCATCAATTCTCCTTGTATGAAAACTCCACTATTTATTGTTTCCATGCTATGACCAAGATATTCTGTTTGATATTTGTATCCATTAATGAAATACACCTGATAAAATTTAACAGTTCGCAGAGGTCCCTTTTCAAGATCATATATGAACTTATTCTCCACTGGATTTTCTAATGCCTACACAAAAGAAATTATCATATCAATGAGTATAATGTCATTTGAACACTTAAATCTTATAATTCAATCATTTCAATATTTGTAAGTGAAAACTTACATATTTCTTGAACCATCGAGGAAAGTGTCTTCCAACTTCTTTATTGATATCATCCTGTGTTTTGTTCGGCATTAGCTCGCGTAACAATTTCTCGTATAATCTAAAAGCATTATTATGTATTTTAGTTATGAAAAATATTAAACCTCAAACCCAAATAATCAATTTCAACTTACTGCACGAAAGGTTGAACCTCTTGACAATTCAATAAAATGTAACAATGGGCAACCTCAATTTCTTTCTCTGTTAATATTCTTGTTGAACGTCTATATGTTCATCTAGGATATGTGAAAATGGATAAGTTACCATAAGCATCACCTGTTCCTCCCCCATTGTCATTATGAGGAACTTTTCTTTCTTTTGTGTGAAAATGCGGCTCAAAATAATGTGAACAAAACGTACTAGCTTCCTCCACCAAATAAGCATTACATATTAAACCTCAACTCTAGCCTTGTTTTTGACATTTTTCTTCAAGTAATGCAAATACCTATATTAGCGAATATGGTTATTACAGTTTAGTTGTTAAAATATGTTATTACTTCAATTACAATCATTTTTGTTGAATTACCTCTCAAACGGATACATCCATCGATATTGAACTGGACTACTAGTTTTGCCTTATGTGCTAAATGCATAAGTAAATGCTCCATATAGTCAACGAAGCTTGGAGGAAAAATCCCTTCTAACTTGCATAAAATTACTGGAATTTCTCTTTCTAGTTTTTCCATTTCAACCAACTTGATTTCAGATGATATTAAACTTTTGAAAAACAAACTTAATTCTATTATTACTTCCTAAACCTTATTCGATAGCTACTCCCAAAATGCAATTGGAATTAGCCTTTGCATAAACACATGACAATCATGACTTTTCATCCCAAACATTTTGTACTTCCTCATGTCCATACACCTTGCCAAGTTTGAAACATAACCATTGGGAAATTTTAGACTTTTCAACCATTCACACAATATTTCCTGTTAGTTTTTGTCCAAAGTGTAACAAGCTTTTGGATATTTATCGGTGAGAAGATCTTTATGTAACTCATTCCTTTTACAAAAAAAGTTACAAATTAGCTTGTCATTTTGCATTGTCTTTTGTCCTCCCTTCAATGTTCATTATGGTATTGAACAAATTGTCAAAAATATTTTTTCAATATGCATTACAGCTAGATTATGACGTATCAAATTAGTTTTCCAATATGGCAAATCCTAAAAGATGCTTCGTTTCTCCAACCAAAGTTTTTACCAATGCTTGTATTAACTTCATTAGCTTCAAATTCTGTAACTTTTAACAAGCCTAATTCCTTAATCTCCTGCCAAATCTCTTCACCAACTTTGTGAGGGGGAGGATGTGTTTTTATCATCCTATTATTAATGAACTTTTGTTTATTGAGTCTAAATGGATGACTAGAGGAAGAAATTTCCTGTGATTGTCAAACCAACATGTTTTGCCCCCGTTTAGAAGATAAAACGCATCAGAATTATTGTCACAATAAGGACAAGCCAATTTTCTTACTGTGCTCCATCCAGACAACATGGCATATTTCAAAAAATTACTAATGGTCCACATCAAAGCCTCTCTCAACATAAAATTCTACTTCAGAGACACATCATATGTCTAAACACCATATTCCCAAAGATGTTGCAATTTAGAAATCAATGGTTGTAAGAATACATCAATTTTATGCTTTGAATTTATAGACCTTGGCACAATCACTATCAAGAACATATATGCCTCTTTCATACACATCCATAAAGGCAAATTATAAGGAGTAATTATGATTGGCTACGATGAATATTGCTGACCGGATTAACCAAAAGGTTGGAATCCATACGTCGACAATCCCAACTGAACATTTCAACTTTCAGCTACAAACTCAAAATAGGTGTCATTGAAATGTTTCCATGCTAATGCAACAGATGGATGACTCATTATTCCATCTACCTATTCGTGTTCATTATGCCATCTAATAGAGATGCAATAACATCAGAAGCATATGGTATTTGAAGTCTCGAAATTAGCAGGAAATAATACATCCACTTTCAAGGTACTAATTTCTGCTTCATAGAACGCTTTCTAGGTTTGAACCTAGATTGACCAAAAAATTTGCACTCTTGTAATTCTACATCATCTCTATAATACAACATACATCCCAATTTGCAATAATCAATATTTTTAAAAGGAAAACCAAGACCCCTAATAAGTTTCTTCATATTGTAAAAACTATCAACCATTGTATGTTCAGGAGGCAATGATTCATTATACCATTCAAAAATTTTATCAAAACTATGGTCCGAAATATTCCCTTCAAGCTTTATGTTCAATATTTGAGCAATTGAAGATAATTGAGTCATTGTCTCACAATTTGGCCATAATTCTTGGTCAGCTGACTATAGTAAGTCAAAAAACTGTTTTGCATGTGGGTTTGGTCTTCTTCAAGATTTTCTATATTTTCCTAAAAGGTATAATCGACTGCATCATAAACCACATTATTTGTTCTAAATCTAATCCCCCCTTCAAACTCATTTAAGTTCACAGAAAATTGTGCTTGATTACCCCTTGGGGTGCTACAAATCAATGGTTCCCTATGTCGTGTCCACTCAAAATAATTGGGGACAAACCTTTTCTCATCAATAGGAAGGAAAGAAATGTGTTTACACTTTTTTCATGGACATCTGATCTTTGGGCCATCCATATATGTAGGTTGAAAACATGCATAATGAATAAAAGCTTCAACTCCCTCAATAAACTCAGGATTAATGAAACCATCATGTGTTAATCGTCTATACA
Source organism: Erythroxylum pelleterianum (assembly GCA_027563865.1). Classification (NCBI taxonomy): domain Eukaryota; kingdom Viridiplantae; phylum Streptophyta; class Magnoliopsida; order Malpighiales; family Erythroxylaceae; genus Erythroxylum; species Erythroxylum pelleterianum. The sequence goes on from JAOQMR010107228.1 coordinate 6,380, forward strand.
TCTAAGATCTATAAACATTACTCATTTCTGCAAAACTGTTAATTTAAAATAGTGATTTCGTAGTTAGTATCATTCATATTCGTCAAAATTTACAAAACATATAAACTTTACATAACATCCCCTAAGTATTAACCAATTGAATTAATAACCAAAGATTACACTTGTGAATTAAGAAAATAAATTCTTGTTGTGACTCTTAGTCTCATGTATTTTCACCGATAAGCCTCACAAGAGCTACATCACGGGTTATGGGTTAAGGTTTATAGGTTAAGATCAAAATTATTTATTAACTAAGGTTCTTTTTTTTGTAATCATATATGTTAGAAGAGAATTAATGTTAGAAGTTTGGTATTTAACCTAAATTAAATATGTACTAGTAACAAATATAATAAGTATTCATAAAAATATGAATACTTTTATTAATAAATTATTGTAACTATACAAACTATCTAATATGTTTAGAAGAAAATTATTATTATATTAAAAAAGATTCGTGTAAAGATTGGTACATGAAAAGTAAAGAGAACCTAATCATTTCAGAGAGCATCAATGAAATAACATATTAACGTAATTAAGATATTTATAACTATAAGTCAAACCAATCCTATATTAATTCATTGATAAACTGAAGTTCATATCACAAACAAGTTTTGGTTGGTGCAGGCCATTTACATTAAAAATGTAGGAAGTTCAAATGAGAAGTTCAAACCACAAACAAGTACCCAAATTAAACCAAGTACACAAAAACCTAGTAAATAACAAAATCACTAACCTCAACCGGCACACAAAAGGATCTTCTTGAACTACATGAAGGAAGATGATGATGGAGCTAGAATGAGCTGATGGCCAAATAAGATAACTAAAACAAAGCAAAGAAGACAATAAATTTCAAAGCAGTACGCAAATTGATATAAATTCATGTTCAAAATTCTTAGTTATAACATTTGATTGTCGCCATGTCATGCAAGAAAATCTATTCATTTGCCTTTTAAAACATAAAAAAGGATGATAAAAGTTCCATTTTCAATGAAGTAGAAAGATGCAAAATGGCTACACTACAAATATAGAAACATATACAAATTCGATTAAAATGTGTCGAAAATCATTCTTGACATTGTCAACAAGCAAAGGAAATGAATGTAAAAATGAATACCTGCTAAAGCTTCTCTTCAATCTCCTTGAAAATAGAAATACTGCCAACAAATGATTTCCTACAACTAAGCAATAATCAATAAGATCTTAGCCAGTAAAATTACAAATCTATCCCATACAAGACCTAACTTTTATTCCATGCTATAAGTTGCAATGTGGAAAACATAAATCTTTATGATATTTACAAACAAAGAAAGTAGTCCAACATTGAACATTTATGAACCTATGGTTTGTGACCATCTTTATAAAGATATGATAAAGATATGCTTTATGTTTCAATTAGTCAATTTTAGGACTCATAGATTTTAGATACATGATGCTCACATTATAACACACAAAATAAAGATTGATTTATGTCATATACATTGGACAACTTTAGCATTATCTGAACGAGGAATGATAAAGTTTATGAATTTTTTAAAATAGGACAAGTTAAGATTAAGATGCCTGATGGAGTTATTAGAATGACTATGATGAAAGGGACAATACTAGAAAATAAATCTATAAAATGATAATGAGCATAATTTTAGGTAGAGAAGTTACAATAGTAAAGTTAAAGGAAGATAGTACTATATTACATCATATATGGCTAGGTTATCTCGATGAGCAAAAGATGACAAAACTTCATAAGAGGAGCATATTGAAGGATGTAGACTTTTGTAAGTTTTATATGCCTAGTAAAATTTTAAGTTGAGGTTTAAAGATGTAGTGTTTAGAAAGCTGCATATATTAAAACAATCATATAAAACGAACATGTCCGGATCAATGGAGAGCACTATTGATTTAAAAGTGGTACATATTAAAGAATTGACTAATTGAAACATAGAGCATATCTTTATCATTGAAAGTCAAGAGAAGCATAGATGAATGAGTGCTATAATGAAGGATATCAAGTTTCATATGATTAGAGAATTGATTACTACTGTTTAAATTTTGTTATAAAAGATTCATACTTTGGGAAATGCAACTGACATGTTGATAAAGTTGGTTACTAAAGAGAAGTTCAAGCATTATTTGATAGATGAATGAGTGCTATAATAAAGGATATCAAGTTCCATATGATCAGAGAATTGATTGCTGCTGTTTAATTTTTGTTGTAAAAGATTCATACTTTGGAAAATGCAACTGACATGTTGATAAAGTTGGTTACTAAAGAGAAGTTCAAGCATTATTTGAATTTGATTAATGTCTCAGATGTTAGATATAGATACACCCAACCTATTTAAAGTATATTTGTCAAGATGGAGATTATTGTGTATGGCTTATATATATAAATATGCAATATTAGAGGCTTTTTTTTAGAGTATGTTAGATGAACATGATATATTTGTCAAGAAGGTGATTATCTTATATGGCTCATATATACAGGTGCAATTTTAGAGTGTTTATAGAAGAATGCGTGGTTTTCTTAAAGTATTTAGCTAAATACAGTATGACACACTACTATATGTTAGGTTGTATTTTTCATTAGAATGCCGAGGTGAAGACATAGGCAAAAACATAGTTAGAATATGGGCACATTGGTCTGGTAGAGGATTTTTGAAAAAGGGCAAATCCTAGAACATATACATGTCAGAGCTTATGTCTAGGTTTTAAAAAGATACAATAAGCTACATACGTTGGGATATAGGCATCTTAGATGTTGTTTTTATTTATGCAGAGAAATAATAAGATATATAATTTAAGACATGCTAGTATTTCAAGTTATGTTCATAACAGCACCACAATTGCAAATTTGGTGGATTTCAAACTTTGTAAGGATTCTATGACCTATCAAAATCATTTACAAAATAAATTAGGTTTGTTAAAGGGGTAAGTTATATACAATTATAACAATTAGAGTTTATAATTAACTAATATAAACCTAGTTTATATATATGAAATTTATAATAATTATTAGGTGAATTATTGAACCAATAGTAAAATTATATTATCTTGGGTCTCAAAGACATAGGGACATCTAATTGGTTTAACCTCGTTGAAATGTTCTTTTGTTTTTGTTGTTTCTTTTATATTGCTTTAATTTTTCTACAAGTTATTTCCCAACACAATTCATTCTCATACTTATCCAACTAAAGTATTTATAGGAGTCATATATTGTTTAGGTCATATCAGTAATGCCACTCCTTATCCTTGTTGTCTCTAAATGTTATAAGCTCACTAACTTTCACTTAGTTTGTCCTCGACCCAACATCATTAATAATATGTAATCTCTATGCTCTTCATATTGTTCCACCTCGTCCATATTCCATTTCAACTTTTATGTGCCATGCAGTGTCTGGAGCTTTAGAAGAACTTTCTTTTCTGAATTTTATAAACGAAGAAGATCCATGTTACATCAACCAGTTTAATAAGAAACTTATGAAAATTTGAAGTAAAGATAGGAATACAGGAAAGATGTCAATTTGTCAAGTTTTTTCAGAGAATAAAAATGACTAATAATTGGATATTTTATGTAGAACCATTTGGGTTAGGCATTAGATATTCTAAAGTCAAGTCCATTTCTAACTACACCGTTGATACATATGAGAAAATGGTTATCACAAATGGCAAAAAAATCCTAAGCTACTTCAAAGTTTAAGGCTCAGTCCTTTCAGTAACTGCACTAATTTTTAAAGGTCAACGATTACCCTTCTTTTGGGAATGATGTGACCTTAATATTTAATCTTATCTACTGTAAAAGTACATTTGATTTTATTAAGGAATAAAAAGTTTCTCTAAGTTTATCAAGCATAGTGATCGTAGATTTCTGCAAGTGCACAGAATCGTCCTAGTATCCACACAGCGAATATTCTAAAGTCTCCCTCAAGGACCAATTCATTCACCAGTCAATTTAACTCTAATTAATTGCATGTTATCGACAGAAAGTTATAAAAGTGATTGGAGTTGGGTGATTAATAAATTGCACATTATAACATGGAATCAGGAAAAAGCATCGATTTAAGGATTTAGAAATAGGGGTGGGGGTTCACCCATTTAAAAGGTTGCCTTGCACAATATGAAATTAGTTGAATGTTAGGCTATGAAAACAGTTGCACTATTATACCTATATCTTTTCTCAAAGTATACAGGAGTATTCAGCTAGAGAACACCCATTTCTCAATGTATTAACTCACTAACCAAATCCGTTAAGAATAAGCAACCTCAAGTTCTCACCCTAGCTTAGGTTATCTCTAACTCTAAACCCAAGGTGTTTATCTTCCTAGAGCATGAATCATGGTTCACTCTTCAATACATCCTATGATTCCTAAGGTTGCATCTATGGAGATCAAGCATAGAGACAATAATGAAGTTCAAAGAAGATGAACATAGCCCATAAATTTTCATTAAGCATTCAACCATCCATATCATACAAAGCTTCCTTCAAATAGGCTACATCCCTCACCCTAAATGAGGTTTAGTTCCTGAACATTGCAACAAAAATCATACACATAAGGATACTCAACATTGAGAAAGAGTAGAGAGAGAAAGTAGCAGAAACACAAGAATGAAAGCTCCAATTCCTTGGGTGAATACTCAAAATTCCCTATCGCCCTTTTATTTTGTGCCTCCCAGATGTAGTAACCTCGTTTTCAGTGTCTAGGCCCCCTTTTTAGGTCTAAACAATTGGTATTTATAGTTCTCCCATCCCAAGAAACCTAATTTTTCAAAACAGTGGAATGTTGGTCGCCAATGTCCGTTAAACAGACGTGCATGTCCGTTTAACGGACCTTCTCGGGTCTACAATGATGTCATGCTAGGTGATGTCCATTTCTCAAGTTTGGAAAGTTCTGTTTCCAATTGATGTCCGTTAAATAGACATGCGTGTCCGTCTAACAAACATGGCCCAAATCAGCAAGTTGACACCTTTGACCTTCCAATTGACATAATTTCTTCTCAGAGTCTTCTCGAAAGTTGCAGAGCTTGGAATTCTCTTCGCAATCGTTCTTGAGTGGCTTCGATCTGGCATCCGCAAGGCAAGTTATGCCCTTCCTCCCTAAAATCTACCATTTGTACCTATCAAACAATACAATCCGAGTGTGAGAATTAACTGAATAAAACTTCAAATCCATAGAGAAATAAGTCAAATTAAATCCAAATTATCCCAAGATCATCTACAACAAATTTGACTTATCACATAGCTTTTAGATGCACTACACTTTGTTATAAGTCATGGTTATAAATGAGGATATCATTGAAAAAAAAGAGCACAAACTTTCTAAGAAAGGGGCTAAAAACTACATTCATAATATATTGGAAGGAAAATGGTGCATTAGTTAAGCCAAAGGCAAAACTAGATGTTTATAGTTCCCTATATCGTTTTTAAAGGCTATTTTCAAAACATTACTAGGATCCATTCTTAGCTACTGATAACCAACCCTTAAGTCAAGCTTAGAAAACACCTAAGCACCCCCTAACTCATTTGAGAGGTCTTCCATTATGAGTATGGGAAACTTGTCCTTCACTATCTACTTGTTTAATCCATACGTAATGCAACATCCCACTACCATAAAGCAAATACCCGAATACCCTGAGGACATCCAAGTACATACCTTATGATAATGGTA
>JAOQMR010107238.1:0-12078 GCA_027563865.1 Erythroxylum pelleterianum
AATAACCCTTCAAGGTAAAATGATCATGATTCACGATTTAAGGTTCAATAGTTGGGTTCCGGTGACGGGATCCAACATAAGGCTTGCCCTGAAACTGCCCTTGCCTGCTTGTTCTTGGCAGGGCCACTACTTCCCACTTCACTATGCGCATGGTAACTCCTTGTACTCCTCTTAGGTATTGGAGCACTCATTCCTTTCTTAGAAGACTGCTCTCGATTCTTCCTCTTCCTGCTCACTTCATTCTTTATATTCTCTAATTTTTCAGCCTGGAGTGCAGCATCTACCAACTGCTGGTAACCACAGAAGTTATGGATTAGGACTTTCTCCTTGATCCCTAAATGAAGTCTTCCCTCGAACTTGCAGCACTTATCCTCCTCATTGGAAACAATGTTGGCCACATATCGTGATGACTGGTTGAACTTCAGCTCATATTCACTCACACTCATATCCCTCTGTGTGAGATTTAAAAACTCCCTGGCCTTCTTTTGCACATAAACCCTGGAGAGATACTTCTTCCTGAACACTTCCACAAAATCTCTCCATGATAACACCGGAGGCACTTGACTGTGGGGTACTGCCTCCCACCAATGAAGTACGTCCCCCTGTAGCAAGCTCATTGCATAATCTAACTTCTCCTCATCCGTCCTCTTCAATCAGGCTTCAGCCTTTTCCGAATTTGTAGTTCCGTTGAAATCTACAGCCCTATACTTGCGGAACTTATCATACTACCCACTCCTATCCACTGGAGCTAGCACTGGAACTTGTGACCCTTAGCCCATAGCATAAGTGAAAGCCTGGGCGAAGGCTTGAAAGAACTGCGGGTCCATAGTAAGCATAGGAGGAGGAGGTGGTGGCATTTCATGCCGCACACTAGGTGCCTCAGAATCAGAAGCAAGATGTGTCCTAACATCTTGCGGGATATATGATTCATCTGTACTTCCTCGGTGAGAGCCAGATCGAGTCGGAGCTCCTCGAGTTCTTTTTCAAGGCGGCATAATCACTCCTTCAATTTAAAACCATTGAAAATCTTTAATTCATGCAAAACAATTTCAAATCATGTAAAACATTTCAAAACAATACAAGTTGTTCATTTAATAATGGTGCATGTTCATTTCATGTCCTAAACTACCCATTTTATGCCTAGGATACTCCTAAGCCTAGTCCCAAACCTAGACCTAAACCTAGTCTCTTTGATACCACAAAATATTGAACCCTGTTTTCAGAGCCCAACAATCCGAAGTTATAAAATTTGAGCGCATTTTCCTATAGGGTTATCTCAACAAACCCTTATTAGCCATTCCCACAAGGGTGGCATGCCCACACCAGCCAATCATCAAACTCACAATTTGACTTATTCAAAAAAAATTGTAGCCCTATGTCTCTAGTTTATTTTGAAACAAGAACCATCTCATTCGGGGCTCTATAGCTCAATATATGCTTAAAAATCCAAGATATGTTCATACCCTGGTTATGCTCTTCCAATCGATCCCTCACTTTCTTTCCATAAATCTTTCTAAAATCAACACCAAAGACTTCTAATTTTTAGGGAGGGATACAAAAACGTCTTAGGAATCTATTGCTTTAAGAATCACTTCATTTGGATGTCGGATGATGAAGTTATGGCCAAAAGAATCAAGTATGTTTATGTTCTCAATCATATTGTACCTGTCTTGGGACAATTGGCATAACTTTCACTGGAGATATCATATTGAGTTCATTCTTAGACTATTTGAAAGAGGACTTCTATATATACAACTTTTGTGAAGACCTTAAAGTGAAAATTTGCCATTTAGAGGGTCAAAAATGCAAATTTCCGAAAGTTAACAGTGTATGTCAGTTAAACGGACATACATGTCTGCCTAACGGATATACATGGGGTTGGGGCCATTCCAAACTTGAGAAGGTTCGGGTCCTCACAAACCCGAGAAGGTCCGTTTAACAGACCTAAAGTCCGTCTAATAGACATAAGTGATACAAAACTCTCTCCAAAGCCTCTCCAATGGTTCCTACATCCATTTTAACATCATGTTCACTCATAATCTTCTCAAATTCTCCTCTTCTAGTGCAATATCACTTCTTAACAATTCAACCATCAAATTGATCTCATAAAACTCTCAATTCTCAACTCATTTTATTCATCACATTCAACTACATCTCATCATTCACTATAGTTGTCCTGATATACATCCTATTCAGCGTCACCAACTTGTAATGATCATATCTTTCAACTCCGATATCCAAAAATTCCACACTTTATATCGTTGGAAAGCTAGAAATATTATCTACAACTTTCAAGAAGACAATTTTGACCAATTATACCTAGATTATTCTATATTTTCCCCTAAAGTCATAACACAATTCCTACCCCCATGAAAACTTGAAATTTGCAATGTGAAGACTTGAAAAGTCATAAACAAACATATTGTGTATATATTTCATTAACATCAAAAGATCCGAGTTTACAATGCTTTAATATGCATTTCGAGCCACCTTACATCATAATCCAAAAATACAAAACAAACTTTACAAGAACAATAATTGCTCAAAATGCGACTAAAGCCTTATTTTACATAATCTAGCTTCAAAAACAAAATATGCAAATTGGTGTGATGCCTTGACTCTCAACTCGATCACTCGATATCTTGCTTATCGCTTATTAATGGGAAGGAAAGGCGGGGTGAGCTTAAAGCTCGTGGGTAACAGTTTTATAATCAGTAATAAGCAAAAACCATTGAAAATCTTCATGATCATAGCAAATTCTCATGAAAATCCATAAAACATATATTTCTTGAATTCTTAACTTGTCAAACCAATTCACAACTCACATAAGTCATGCATTCATCAAACTTGTCAACACATGTAAACACATAAGCACATCATAATGGTTTGGGCAGATCTATGAACATGACGAACTACATAATTCCACATAATGGACTTATGTAGTCGTAAACTTGAGGGAGTCCATGAAGGAGCTCCGTGCCACTAGTAGGCAGGCGGAAGAAGCCTTTAACTTGGTCAACGTGCACGTGACATTCTTGAATGGAGTACACCAAACCCACATAACATGTAATTCATGAACTAAAAACAGTTTGCCCATATGGCACATTTTTGGAAACTTGATTTCATAAACTTACTATTCTTTCAAAAATCATTTCCATCATTCAACTCATCAGTAAATAACACAATTCATATATAAACATGTAGCACATTCTTATAGCATTTAAAAAGAAATAAATGCATATGAATAAAGTAGTTGAAAATCATTTATTTTCATTTCTTGAAAGAAACATTAATGGTTTATTACTTAATTATAAAAGTGGAACCCACCTTGAATCTCCTTGCTTATAACTTGCTCAAATGTGCCCCTCCTTTTGCTCCTCTTGCCTCTCTTGATTTTCTTCAACATTGACAAAAATCCTAAATCAATAGGCATTCCAATTGAGAAACCCATAAAGTACATTCACTAAAATTGATCCTAGGATACCTAAACCCATGCATTTCCTAAGCTCTTTGAACCAAAAACCTTCCAAAAATCTACAGATTAAAACATAAACTTACCTTGAGTCTTCACTAAACAATTTGTTTCTTGGCTCTAATGGAAGCTTTAATCTTCCTATTTTTTTTCCCTTCTTGAACACATTCAAAATCACTCTTTGGAATTAAGAAAAATTGAAACCCAGTTGACCTCGCTTCTTTTCTCTTCTTTCTCTCTTTTTCATGCTTCTCTCTTCTCTCTTTTCTTATTCACGCTTTTGGCTTCTTCCAAATGTAAGATAACAATTTTATCCCCTTTTATACCTTTAATGATTGCACAATGTCTATTTTGCTCCTTTAATGCTTTATGGTTTTTAAGCTTAAGAGATATTCCCAAAATACCCCTTATGTAATCTTACCACCTTAACACTTTAATTCTATTTACCTATGCCACATAATCTTACTCACATTAACATAAAAAATAAATCCCAAAAATAATCCATCAAAACCTCAAAATTAATTTACTGATTGGTAGTTCTTTTCATTTTTGAATAGGCGTTATCAAGTCATGCAGGGAAGTGTATATGGTTAGTAATATTGCTTTAAATACTTCAATATAAGTTTTTTGGTCTCTCAAAATTCTTAACTTTGACAATTGTGACTTTAATCATTTTATAGCTGTAGGGAAAACAAAACTCTGAACAAGGTAAACAATACTCCTGTGGAAACTAATGTTGGTTGGTCAAATATTTTGGCTCATTCCATAATCCCACATAAAAAATGTCTAGGAATGGTGGAGGTTTCTAAAACAATAAAAGAAGCCTCCCCTCCTTAGTTAAATCGACCCAAAATAATTGTCTTTCATAAGATAAATCTCTTCTCTCCTTTTGTAGTATTTCACTTGTATTATTTCCAGAAAATAGTGAAATTCAAATTTAGTAGTGTCCGAGGAAGTAGGCATAATTGGCTAAACTTTGTTAAATTCTGGTGTTCTTTATTTGTCTATTTAATGGCTATTGTCGGTTATAGTTGTAGTGAATTATTGTGCTATTAAATTATATGTCTAGGAAAATTATGTCTATGAGATTGGTATTTAAGTGGGACCATCTGTGACCCTCCAATCTCTCTTGGGAATTTACCTGGTGTGATTTTTCAATACAATCGTTCACACTTTATTAAGCAAGGCAACAGTGGTCAAGGTGAATTTGTCACTATTGGTGGAAATTAACCCAAAGTTTCACAATAATTGGTATCAGAGCTAAGGTTGTTTCTTAGTATGCTCTGTGGTTGCAGCGTGGTCTCATCTTCCACATTAGAAAATATTTTTCCTTGGGCTATTGGCATTCCGCATTAACAGCTATTGAATAGAAATTGTAACAGAGATGACAGAAATCAAAGATACGACTGCACCAACCACATCGACAGTTTCTACCTCGTCTATTTTAGCAAAGGTTGCTATGACAAATACAAGATTTGCGGTGGACATTTTTGATAGTACGGGTCATTTCGGCATGTGGCAAAGCGAAGTTTAAGATGCTCTTTTTCAACAAGGTCTTGACATCACCATTGAAGAAAAGAAACCAAATGATGTTGAGGAGAAAGATTGGAAGATGATAAATCGTTTAACAAGTGGTACAATTCGATCGTGTCTTTCCTGAGAGCAAAAGTATGCTTTCTCAAAAGAAACTTCTGCATCTAAATTGTGGAACGCGTTGGAAGAGAAAAGAAAAGCAGCCAGAATAAGCTTCATATAAAGAAGAGACTATTTCATTTCTCTTATATTCCGAATACCACTATAAATGATCACATCACCAGTTTTAATCAGTTAGTTATTGATTTAATGAATTTGGATGTGACATTTTGATATGTGATTAATTGTTGATATTTTTAATTATTTTCACTTAGTGATTAATGATACGAAAATGCGTAAGATACTCACTTTAATTCATATATAATTTTAGGTATAATTTGGAAGCAAAGAAATTAAATTGAGTCGAAAGTACCACATATGGGTCATTTTCTGAATATTAATTTTTACTTGTCTTTGTGAAGCAAGAAGAAGAAAATCAGACAAAGAAATGACCAAATTTATCCAAAAAGAAGTGGAACTACAACAGTTGGAATGAAGTAAAATGACAGCATCATTGACCAAGAAAAAAAAAGAATTAAGTGCTGCGTGAAAATGCAGCATTGCTGATTCAATGTTGCTGTGTTGAAGCAGCAGACACTGCGTGAAAACGTAGTGTTGCTGTGTTGAAGCAGCAAACGCTATGTTTAACATGCAAAGGAGAGGTAGCAGGGTTTTAAAACAAGGAACTACAGGACACGCAACGGGAGCAGAGGAGTGAGGGCGCTGCGTGGAAGAGAGCAGTATAGGTGGCTAAAGCTACAGCTTGGAGAAGCTGGAAGATAGGCAGTTGCAGCGAGAGGAGAGGCATGGAGATTAAAAGCGTGACCCAGGAGACACATTAAATGGTCACACCCATGCTATAGTAGTGGGAAGAAAACAGTGAGGGATACGTGAAGGATAAGCCGACTAGAGATTTTTGGCTAGGGATTAAGATGGGGGCTGAAGCAATGTTTCAGAAAATACCTCTGAAGGGCTAGGCATCCCAACGCCAATTCGTAGGTGACATCGACGCCGATGACCCAGGTTAAGTAATTTTATTATTGTTTTTTTGTTCATTTCTATCATTAGGAATTGATTGTGTTATCTTATGCTAATTAATTTGGGTATTGTGTATGGATAATTGGATTTTAGTTATTATTCAATTATTTGTGTATGAACCTATTGGGTATTGTGAGTGATGATTTTAATGCGTTCATTTGATCGTTAATTGCAAAACCCATTGTTAGAATTTCAATATAATCCGTAATTGTTATGTTGAAATTCGTGTGTAGCGACTAATGATTCGTAATCATTAGGGATAACATGACCTAGGTTAAATGACGCATCATATCTGGTTGTCACCTTGATTAATCAGTTTTCTTAATTCCTAATGCTACTGCCTAATTAAATCTAGAGATCGCATCCTAGGTTGTTTGGTAGTTAGGTTTAATTAATGATCGAATCTTGATTAAACAAAACCTAAGGGAAAACTCGGGTTAATTTTTAACCCATGATTAATAGTTGCTATGAGAGGTTAAAGAACAACAAATGAATGAAATATGCTTAATTAGGGTGTAGGCCAAGATTGAACCAAAGAACCAGGTCCTTACTGAATTCCCCACTTTTATCATTTTTTCCATGTTTTCTTTAATTTGTTTTTATTAGTTAGTTTCATTTTATTTTCTTCTTTGAAAAATTCAAAACCCCCCGTTAAGTGTAAAAACTGGTTAATTTGATTTCATAAACTTTACACACACTCTATGGGATCGACCTAGAATCACCACTGCTATAGTAGTAGTCTAGTTATTTTGTTTTGACTAGCGTAAAGATGCGCAGTCACATTTGAAGATGAAGATCTAGCTTTAATGTTGTTGGGATCCCTTCCTGAAGAGTTTGAGTTTCTTGAAACCACTTTACTTCAAGGGAAGGTTGATGTGCCTCTTAGTGAAGTTATAGCTGCTTTATAGAGTGATGAATTGAGAAGGAAGACAAAAGAAGAATACACAAGTGGACCAACAGAAGCTTTGGCTATCAGAGGCTATTCTTAGAGCCATATTAAAGGAAAGAAAGGGAGATCAAAGTCGAGGCTCAAATTGAGCAAAGATGAATGTGCATTTTGTCTGGAAAGAGGGCATTAGAAAAAGGATTGTCTAAAGTTAAAGAATAAAAGCAAACCTGATAAGGGAAAGGCTGTTGTAAATTCGAATATTGCTGAGTGTGAAGATGAAGACTCAGATCTTTCATTGGTTGTTACATCCTCAATAAGCCTTTCTAGTCCATGGCTACTTGATTCAGGCTGTAGCCATCATATGTGTCCCAATCGGGATTGGTTCTCTGATTTTAGAGAGCTAGAAGGAGGAGTTGTTTACATAGTAAACAACAATCCCTACACAATAAATGGGATTGGTTCAATTTGCATAAGGAATCATGATAGAACAATGAGGACTCTGACAGATTTCAGATACATGCCAAGTTTGACGAAGAATCTCATTTTTGTGGGAGTCCTAGAATCAAAGGGCTACACTATAAATGCAGCAAATGAAGTAATGAAAGTCATCTCTGGTGCACTCGTGGTAATGAAAGGAATTCGAAGAAACAATAACCTATATTATTACCAGGGTAATGCAGTTATTGCAACAACAACAGTAGCTTTTATTACCAGGGTAATACAGTTATTGCAACAACAACAGTAGCTTTTAACGCTTGGGACATGCAGGTGAAAGATCCTTGAAGATATTAGTAAATCAAGAATTGTTGAAATGAGCTCGAGCCTGCAAATTAGACTTTTGTGAACATTGTGTCAAAGGGAAGCAGATAAGAGTGAAATTCAGCACCGCAATCCATGATACAAAGGGTATTTTGGATTATGTTCACTCTGATGTGTGGGGACCTTCCAAAACAACTTCTTTGGAAGGAAAACACTATTATGTGACCTTTGTTGATGATTTTTCTTGAAGAGTATGGGTGTATACTATAAAGACGAAGGATGAAGTGCTGAGAGTTTTCCTCCAATGGAAGAAGATGGAGGAAACTCAAACAGGCAAAAGCATCAGGTGTTTCCGTACATATAATGGTGGGGAGGACAAGAGTGATCCATTTTTAAAAGTCTACGAAGATGAAGGCATTGTTAAACACTTTATAGTCAGAAATACACCACAACAAAATAGGGTGGCAGAACGTATGAAATAGACATTGCTAGAGAAAGTTCGGTATATGCTGTCTAATGCTGGGTTGGGCAGAGAATTTTGGGCTGAGGCTGTTATATACGCTTGTCATCTCATTAATTTCCTTCCATCAACTGCTATTGGTAGTAAAGCACCATTGGAAAAATGATTTTGAAAACCTACTATATATTATGATTCCTTATATGTGTTTAGTTCTATGACATACTATCATGTTAAAGAATCAAAATTGGATCCATGTGCAAATAAAGCAATTTTCATGGGGATCACCTTTGGTGTGAAAGGATATCGTCTATAGTGCCTAGAATCAAAGAAAATAATTTTTAGTAGGGATGTTACCTTCGACGAATCTACCATGTTAAGAAAGGTGATAATTGAAAATGTTAAGCAGACAGATGATACTCTAAAACAGGTGGAGTTTGAAAGAAGAATTGTTACCCCAACGAATTATGAAGCAGGTGTAGAAACTCCTATGGTAGAAGAGGAGCCAAATGAAGAAGAGGTTCCAACCCAAGAACCTCCATAACAACAATTACCAATTGCATTGAAAAGCCAAAAAGGAACATTCAAGTACCTGCTCGTTATGTTAATATGGTGGCTTATGCATCTCCAATTGAAATTGATGACATTCCTACCACTTACAAGGAAGCCGTCCAAAGTTCAGACGAAGATAAGTGGAGGATAGCCATGAATGAAGAAATACATTCCCTTCATAAAAATCAAACGTGGAAGCTAGCTAGTCTCCCAAAGGAAAAGAAGGCAATTAGATGCAAGTGGGTATATGCAAAGAAAGTTAGATTTCCTGATAAGGATAATGTTTGCTACAAAGTAAGGCTGGTGGCCAAAGGCTATGCTCGGACAGAGGGAATTGATTATAATGAAGTTTTCTCTCCAGAATATTCCCCCATTCAAATTTTGTTAGCTTTGGTAGCACAGTTTGATATGTAACTAGTTCAATTGGATGTAAAAACTGTGTTTTTACACGGAGACTTAGAAGAGGAAATCTATACGACTCAACTTGAAGATTTTAAAGATGCTGGAAAAGTGAATATGGTGTGCAAGCTTGAAAAATTGTTGTACGGATTGAAACAATCTCCGAGGCAGTGGTAGAAGCGATTTGACAAGTTTATGATGGGACAAAAGTACATAAGAAGTAAATATGATCACTGTGGGTATTTTCATAAGCTACAAGATAGATCATACATCCATCTTCTCCTATATGTTGATGATATGTTGATAGCTTCAAAGAATCAAAGAGAAATTAAGAAATTAAGATTCAGTTGAATCAGAAGTTTCAAATGAAGGATCTTGGTGAAGCTAAGAAAATTCTCGACATGGAGATAAGTAGAGACAGAAAGTTGGGGAGACTATGTTTAACTCAAAAAAAATATTTGAAAAAGGTACTACAACGATTTGGCATGAATGAGAAGTCAAAACTTATTAGTACTCTGCTTGCTCCTCATATAAAGCTCAATGCATAGCTTGATGTATGCTATGGTGTGTACAAGGCCCGATATTTCGTAGGTAGTTGGGGTTGTGAGCAGGTATATGCATGATCATGGAAAGGAAAATTGGGAAGCTGTGAAATGGATTCTACGGTACATTCTGAACATTGTAGATGTTGGTTTGGTACTTCAGCGAGATAAGCAAGATGATCAATGTATAGTTGGATATTCTGATTCCTACTATGACAGTGATTTAGATAAACGTCGATCAACTACTGGCTATGTGTTTACTCTTGCAAAGGCACCAGTTAGTTGGAGATCTACCTTACAGTCAACAGTTGCTTTGTCGACTACAGAGGCAAAATATATGGCAATTACAAAGGCTGTGAAGGAGGCAATTTGACTTCAAAGATTGCTTGATGAATTGGGAATTGGACAGAAGCATGTCAAAGTACATTTTGATAGTCAAAGTGCCATTCATTTAGCAAAGAACCATGTTTATCATGAAAGGACGAAGCACATTGATGTCTGTTAACATTTTGTATGAGAAGTTCTGGAAGAAGGTGAAGTAGTAATCTAGAAGATTAAGACCACAGTGAATCCTGCTGATATGTTGACAAAGGTGTTGATTGCGATCAAATTCCAACATTGTTTGGACTTGATCAATATTGCTAAAATTTGAAGATGGGCGCTTTGAAGCACATTTGAAGACACTACCAAAAATAAGTTTATGAGAGATTTGAAAAAGTGGAATTCACCAAGGTGGAGATTTGTTGGTTGGTCAAATATTTTGGCTAATTCCATAATCCTACATCGAAAATGTGTGGGAATGATGGAGGTTTCTAAAACCATAAAAGGAGCCTCCCCTCCTTAGTTAAATCATCCCAAAATAATTGTCTTTCATAATATAAATCTCTCTCCATTTGTAGTATTTCACTTGTATTATTTCTAGAAAATAGTGAAATACAAATTTAGTAGTGTCCGAGGAAGTATGCATAATGGTTGAACCTCGTTAAATTCTAGTATTCTTTATTTGTCTATTTAATGGCCATTGTCGAGTATAGTTGTAGTGAATTGTTGTGCTATTAAATTACATGTCTAGGAAAATTCTGTCTAGGAGATTGGTATTTAGGTGGGACTGTCTGTGACCCTCCAATCTTTCCTGGGAATTAACCTGGTGTGATTTTTCAGTACAATTATTCACACTCTATTCACTTAGGTAATAGTGGTCAAGGTGAATTTGTCACTATTGGTGGAAATTAACCTAGAGTTTCACAACAACTAAGTCGTCCACTTTGATTAGAGCAGAGGAGGTTCAGTGAAATCTAGAACCTGGATTCCCTAACTTTTTGCAGTCTTTGGTCAGATCCTATATTGCTAGTTGTTTTTAGATGGTAAGCATATTCAAAATGCAGAAAGTGAAAACCCTTATCATATGAACATGGAATCTGTTTGTAATATTTATGTTTTCCTATACTAGGGGCTTCGAGGACCATTCTATAGAGCACACTTACCACATGTGGATACTACTGTCACTTTGGAAGATGAATTGGGTGGGGAATTCAGGGTGAAATACATATCATATAAGACTAGATTGAGTGCTGATTGGAGGCAGTTCTCGATAGCACACCAGTTGCTCGGGGGAGAAGTGTTAATGGACAATGCTAAACGCAATGTTTGACTGGAGGTAATGGTGCGTTAAAATTAGAAATGGGACCCACCTCAGTAAAAAAATTTTGGTGGGTTCCACATTCCAAAAATTTTAAAAAAATGTTAGCTAAATTTCATGTCACGTCAGCATATAACTGACAGTACCTTAATATTGTTAGTAGTCAGGGTTCAAGTTAAATGTTTTCCAAATGTTATGGTTCATTTTAAATGTTTTATAAACGTTATGGTTCATTTTAAATATCGTGAAATGTTAGGGTCCATTTTGCATACTAGTGTGAACGTTAATGTTCATTTATCTTATTTGATCCAGGTTCAAAATAACATTATTTTACTCGAATTAGTTAGGGTCAATTCAAACTGTTTTAGGTTGGGCTAACATTTCTAAATTTGAATTTGAATCAAAATTTAATCAATTCATATTTGACTCATTAATTTTTAGATTGAGTTGAGTTTCCCTAATATTACAATTCCTTTTAGCATTACAAATAATTAACTTATAGCATTAAAGTTGAGTCACTTTGAATTGATGGTACATGTTGGATCCCGCTTGCTTTCGAAATCCAACTCTTCATAATACCATAATACTGAGGGTGGTTCCTTGTAACTGTTGTGATTGGGTAGGCCATTTCAGGCCCAGTCCTAGGCCCAGACATCGACGACCCATTAGAATCTCATATATAAGGTATCATATCACCCT
>JAOQMR010107369.1:0-12065 GCA_027563865.1 Erythroxylum pelleterianum
TTCTGAATCGAATAAGTTTGCATTCTTAATCAACAAGTTTTCTTGAAGAAGGGTTTTACGAAAAAGTTTACACAATTTAACCCCTTCTTGTGCGTTGTTTATCATTGTACTAACGTGTGATTAACTTCAACTCTATAATTTTGATTGAGGGTAGTTTGAAGGTTTGTTTTCCTTCTAGGAAATCAAGATCATCAGGTCTGGGTAGTTTATAAATTAGTTGTCCAAGAAGGTGTAACACATTTTTGACCGAGGGAATGAAACCCAAGGGTTTGAAATGCATGATTAAATGCACAAAGGTTTCTAAATTGAAATTGATACCTTCTACTGTGATACTCCTGTACCTTCCTTCTGTCACAGTGCCAACTACTTTGAAACTTTCATCTTTGGTAGAAACTCCAAATTGACTCCCTGATGCTTGATATATGATGTGATACATAGACACCTACAGGTTGAGCGGCATAATATGTATCGTCTATGTTCTTCACAGCCACTTGAATCTGTTCTGCAGTGAGATCATCTTCATGCCCTTCAGGAAACATCTTCTTCTTCCCTTTTTCTTCGTTTATTACAGGGGTTAGACATTGGTTGTACCTCTGGTACAATCTTTATTGTTGTCCTAGTTGTAATCGGATAGATTGTATAACGATCTTTTGAGATCTTCATTGGATATGGTTCTAACTTTTCATCTCATAGAATACCATATAGTCTTCGTCTTTCATGACTGAGAAGATGTATTGTCTGATTGTTTATTGGTATAGGTTCGACTTGTACCTTGACTGTCTACTTAGAAGGTTCTCTAATAATAGTTAAACTTCTATTTTGATCAACTACTGATTCTTCTATAACCTTCATTTTCAAATCCTTTTTCTTAATTGGTTCAGAAGGATTGTAAGCTACTAACTAGTGTTCAACTATTTGTGCCTTCTGTGGAACATCAGATGAAGAAACCTTTTTTTGAGTAAGCTTCATCTTCTTTTATTCTTCTACTAGTTTGGAAGAGAGTTATTGTTGAGGCTTCTTCTTCTCAAATACTAACTTCCTTTTTATCTCTATCTCTCTAGATGATTTTGTTGATTGACTTTATAGGATAGAGACAATTGATTTGGTAGGCTACTGTCGTTGCTCTTGCTTCTCAGAATCTCCATTAAGAATCAGAACTTTCTGCTTCTTCTATTCTTGTTATCGTAAGGTCAATAATCTTGGTGACCTTTTTGACTGTTTGGGCTTTTCTGATTGGAGCGTCTCATCCTTCCCCTTCAGAGATACTTGATGAGTTGGTTGTTGAACCTTGCTTTCCTCCCTCTATAGAATTGTCTTGACTTGTATTGGCACATCAGATGATTGTTCAGCCTTTTCTTCAGCTGATATTCTTCCTGGAGGTCGAGGTTTTGTTTGTATTTCAGATGGAAAATGTTCACTCCTACTTCATCTTACTATAAGCTCCCCCTCAGACTTTGCTTTCATTGTCTATCCGCTTCAGCTTCAATCTTGATTCCCATTTTGTGAATAGTAAAGGAATTAATAACACTCTTAATATTCATCTTGATTTGTTTCCTCTATCAAGTAGAATTCCAAATTCTCTAAAGAATCTTGTCAACAGCATACTGTAGGGTAAAGAGCCATAATAATCTCCCTTAGACTTTATCATGTTCTTCAAAATCAAGAACGGAAGATTAATAGGTTGGTGAGTAAGTAGATGAAACAAACAATGTTCATCATTCATTGTCACCGAGTCCTTTGAGCCTGCTCTTGGTAAAATACAATGGAGAAGAAGTGAATGAAGAACCCTAGCCTTCAGAATAAGGGTTGAAGCCTTCTGAACTCTTGGATTACTACATCCATATAGTTGTCGATCGATGTGAGCTTTGTCTACACGACCTTGAGCTATCCATTTTGTATTGTTAAACAACTTTGTTCCAATACTTGGACACCCAATAGCCTTCTCAATAGAATCTTGTGTGACTATAACCGACAATCCATCTACTATTGATACTAAGGTGTTATCCACCTTAGTATCAATAGTAACTCATATATTTCATTCAAATAGACTGTCTCACGAATGTTAAAGAAATTTTTCCAACCAACTGATTTAATTTCCGGTTCAATGCCCATCTGATTTTTCTTCAAGGAATTGAAATCAACATATCTCTAATAGATAAGAGATTTCTTCATTTTTGATTTGTAACAAATAAACACTAAACACAGAAATGTATTTTGCTTAACGTAGCGAGGTTAGTATCTAAAGATAAGAATATGAAATGAGAAGAACTTGAAGTTCATAACAGAGTATTAAGTCATCTTTGTTGAGAGTACTAAACAAGTCGGTTTCAAGGTTTTTCAAGAAAATTCTAGAGTATAAGGTATTTTAGAATCTTGAGAAGATTTCCTTTTTATACATGCTCTTGAAAAATTATACAATGTTCTGGAACTAAACCTCATTTAGGGTGAGGGATGTAGCCCATTTGGGGGATTGATTTGTATATTATGGATTGATGAGTGTTGAATAAAAGTTCTTGGGTTATGTTTATCTATCTTGGATTTCATTGTTGTTTCTATGCTTGATCTTCATAGATGCAATCTTAGGAATCATATGATATACTGAGAGGTAAAATATGGTTTATACTCTAGGAAGATGAACTCCTTAGACTTAGAGATAGAGGTACCCTAAGCTAGTGTGAGAACTTGTGGTTGCTTGATCTTCATGGATTTAACTAGTTAGTTTGCACATTGAGAGATGATACTCAACTAGTTAGATACTCTTATGCTTTGAGAAAAGATATGGGTAAAGTTGTGCAACTATTTTCATAACCTAACATTCAATCAATTTCATAATGTATGAATAAATCTTTTGAGTTGGTGAACCCCAAGCTCTAATTTCAAATCTTCGATTTATCGCTATTCGCTATTTTTCAGTATTTATAATTTACTGACTACTAAACTCCAATCATCTTTTAATGTTTATGGTCGATTTCATTCAAATAATTAGAATTAATTTGGCAATGAATGATTTAGTCCTTGAGGGAGAGAACCTTGGAATACTTAGTGTGCGGGTACTAGGAACGACTATATGTGCTTGCAGATTTTGTTGACCAAGCTTCTGCAGTAGATAGAGCAATTGAACTTTGTCTCTTGCTTGACCAAGAAATTAGATTATGACTAAGAAAGTGACAACACTCTTTCTATCAATCCTATCTCTAATATAATCAGCATCACAGTAACCAATTAACCTGAAATCTTTACCTTTCTCATACATTAAGCAAAGATTAATAGAAACTGTCAAGTATCTTAATATTCTTTTGACAGCAATATAATGAAATTCTCTAGGATCTGTTTGAAATCTTGCACACAAACAAATACTAAATAATATATTAGGTCTGCTTGCAGTTAGGTAATGTAAAGAACCAATAATTTCTCTGAAAAGGGTTTGATCAATCTTCTTACCAGCTTCATCCTTAGATAAGAGGATTGAAGGATGCATAGGAGTTGACATTGGTTTGACCTTCTCCATTTTATATTTGACTAAAAGATCTTTGATATATTTTTGTTGACGAATAAAAATATTTTCTTCAGTTTGTTTAATTTGTAAACTAAGAAAGAAATTAATTCAACCATCATACTCATTTCAAAATCACTTTCATAAGATTTTCAAAACTCGAACATAACTTCTTAGAAGTTGCACCAAAAAATAATATCATCTACATATATTTTACAACTATAAAATCATTTTAAACATATTTTCTAAACAATGTTTTATCTACTTGACCTCTAATAAAGTCATTTTTAATCAAAAACGAACTCAGATGATCATACCAAACACGAGGTGCTTGTTTTAATCCACACAAAGTTTTGTGAAGTCTATAGACATAGTTTGATTTATCAGTATCTTCAAAACCAGGTGGTTGCTTTACATAAACTTCTTCATCTATAAAACCATTCAAAAATTCACTTTTCACATCTATTTGAAACAGTTTTATATCATGACAAACAACTTATGCAAGCAATATCCTAATAGCTTCTAGTCTAGCTATAGGAGCATATGTTTCATTATAGTCTATTCCTTCGTGTTGATTATAGCCTTGAGCTACTAATCTAGCTTTGTTACAATTTACTATTCCTAATTCATCTAGTTTATTTTTGAATACCCATCTGGTTCCTATGATAGACTTATTGGATAGTCTAGGAACTAACGACCAAACTTTGTTCCTTGTAAATTGATTTAACTCCTCTTGCATAGCTAAAATCCAAGCTTCGTCTTAAAGAGTTTCATCAATTTTCTTAGGTTTTAATTCATAAACAAAAGCTATATTTGCTTCTCTTCTAAATTTAGACCTAGTTCTCACTCCTTCTGATGTTTCTTCTATAATCATGTTTTCTAGGTGAGAAGATTTATACTTCCAGTCTTTTCTTAGACTAAAGTTTTCATAAATATCTTCTACCTTAACAGGTGGATCATCTAGTGGTGACGTGTCTAAATTATTGACTAAAGGAGTGGATAGAGTTTCATCATCAGAATCGTCTCTTCTATTAATTTTGCCGATTCCAACTATTTTTCCCTGCTAATTGTCTCCAAAAGTTACTGATCCTCCTTGCTTATGTTGGAGGTTTAGGAACATAGACCTTCTTCCCGTCATATGTCGCGAGCAACCATTATCCAAGTACCATTAATGCTGGTTGCTTTTTCCAAGAAAGGAGATCTACAGTATATACTATATCCTTCTTAGGTACCTATATTTTCTTGGGTCCTTTGGGGTTAGCTTTACAGTTTTTCATCAAGTAATAAGAATATTGTTTCTTTTTCTTTCTATTAGGAACAAAACTTTTATTATGACGAACATTACTATTATCAAAACCTAAACCACTCTTATCATTTGGATGTCTATATCTTCCAATCATATCATTTATCCTTTTTGTACTTTCAGTAAATGTTGATAAATCTGCTGAGAAACTGTTAATCCGTTGTTTCAGTTGATTAATTTCCTCAAATCTATCTACAATTACTTTCTTTTTCATATCATCTACTTGTTTCCTTAAGGCAGATATTTTCTTTTTCTAAAAGTTTTGTGTTCTTAAAACTTTCAACAAATTTCTTTTTCAATATCTTATATTGTTTTAAGATAGCATATGAATCTTCTAACAACTCTAAATACACATCCTGAAGATCATTAAAGTTAGAAATTACTCATCATCGCATTCCGTCTCAGCTACCAAGCATATATTTGCTTGTTCTGATGTTTCTGAGTTGGATTCAGATTCAGACAAATCTAGATCTTCCCATGTTGCCATTATGCTCTTTTTGTTTTTTTACTTTTCTTTTGTTTTCTTTTGAGCAACAGGCATTCAAACTGTAATGTCCTTGTTTATTGCACTCATAGTAGACGATAGAACTTTTCTCATTCTTTAAATAGTCTTTGCTATTCTTCTTAAAAGAGAAGTCTTTATTTCCCTTTGATTTCTTTTTCCACATCCTTCTAATCTTTCTTAAAATGAAGGATAGTTCATCATCATCTTCACTTGAATCTTGATCAGACTCACTATCATCATTTTTTAAATTTCTTCAATCTTTAATGCTTTTGAAGATGTGCTTTTATTTTTCTGAATCTTTTAATTCTTCTGACTGGCCTTTAATGTAATATATTTATCTTTTCTAGATTTATCTTCTGCATCAAGCTCTACTTCATGAATTTTCAGTGTAGCTTGAGCTGACTTAAATCCTTGGCCTCTTGTATTGCTATTACTGTAGGTCTCCATCTTTTTGGAAGACTCCTGAGAATCTTTTTGACATGATCTTGACTTTCGTAGATTCTCCAGAGAGCTTTAAGTCCATTAATAATTGTTTGGAATCGTCTGAACATCTGATCGATAGTCTCATCATCTTTCATCTTGAATAGCTCATACTGATGAACAAGAATACTAATCTTAGACTCTTTCACCTAATTTGTGCCTTCATGTGTAATGGCTAACGTATCCCACATTTCCTTTACAAATTTGCATCAATGAACCTTATCATATTCACTTCTGCTTAGAGCACAACTTAAAAGAACTTGGCCTTTGAATTTAACTAAGTGCGAGCTTTCTGATCAACCGTCCATTAGTCACGAGGGATACTATTCCCTTCATTGTCTGTTGGTGTATATGATCCATTTTCAATAATATCCCAAAGATCAATATGTGTGGATTCTATGAAGAGCCGCATCTTGTCCTTCCAGTAATTATAGTCTTCACCATTGAATGCAGGGGGTCTTATGACTGAGGCACCTTCAGCTATAAAAATATATGAATCAGCCATGAATCTTTGTTCTCAATTTTTAACAGTGTTTCTTGGAAATCTTGCTCTGATACCAACTAAAGTAAATCACTTGTTAATATAGAAATTACTATAATATGTAGAATACACAAGAAGGGGGGGTTGAATTGTGTAAAATCTTCAAAGATATTAATCTTTAAAAATTTCTTGAATTTCTTTGCAAATTCAGATGATCACAAAAACAGTTCTCTTAAGTCGACGGGTAACGCAATCGCAAAAATTATTATCTACTCTTCTAACAACAAGAAAATTAAAAGATAAGGGTTAGAGAATAGACGCCGCAATTTTATACTGGTTCACCCTTAACCTTGGGCTATGTCCAGTCCTCAGAGTTTGTCTGAGATTTCACTATACTCTTCAATGTTACAAGTATTCTTTCTACACTTGCACAACCTCTTCAGGTCTCTCTCACAAAGTATTTTTTATCTGCTTTCTCTCCAAGCTCTAGCCTTTCTTTCTCCTGGAAAGATATCATTTGAGCTTCACGTTACAGATGTATTCGCTCTCTTTCTTTCGTACTTGAATACAGAGTTTCTCTAAGTATTGTACAATCAGATTTTCTCTCTTTTGTATTGTATCTCGTAGTAAAAGAAAATGTTATCTCTTTTGTTTACGACTATACCTATTATTTATAACCTAAGTCTTTAACTATCTTCTTGAGAAAACTGCTTCTTGAATCTTTTAGAAACCGTTATTAGTTAAGTCCTGTAACTAACTCCAACTAACTAACTGACTGATGTTCTAGAATCTTTTTCATTTGCATCGTCTGGTACTATGCTTCTTCTAGCGTTGTGCTTCGTCTGGTATCGCACTTATATCTTCTTATGTTGACCTTCTGTATCTTCTTATGTTGACCTTCTTATGTTCTTATGTTGACCTTCTTATATTGACCGTCAGTAGTTTGATCGTCTTAAGTGTAAAGTATCTTCTGGATTTGACTATGCATCGTCTTAAGTTGACGATTTTTGTCCCTTACATTTTTCTGCATACTTAACAAACTCATCAACACAATTCACACATTTCTAAGATTATTATTATTTGATTGTCATCAAAATTAATAGAAGTGAAGTCTTCTTGACTTAGCAGAAATATATGCTCAGAAAACACCACATCCCTAATGACATAGAGAGTTCGTGTTTGAAGATCAAACACTTTGTACCCCTTTTGGCCATTCGGATATCCCAAAAACACACCTTTACTAGAGCGAGGATCAAACTTGTCTCTAGACTTCCCAATAGTCATGCCATAGCACAAACAACCAAATACTTGCAAATGATCATTTCGTGGTATCTTTCCAAGTAAAACCTCAAAAGGAGTCTTGTTATCAATCACTGACAATGGCATACGATTAATTAAAAAGGTAGCAGTGAGCACATATTCTCCCCAAAATTTGGTGGGCAAATTGGCTTGAAACTTCAGCGCTCTAGCAACTTCCAAAAGATGGCGATGTTTACGTTCTAGAACCCGATTCTGTTGAGGATTGTAAACGCAACTAGTCTATTGTTCAATACCATGATCACTATAATATTGCAATAATTCATTATCCTTAAAGTCAACACCATTATCAGACCAGATCCCCTTAACCTGGGAGGTAAACTGTGTCTGAACCCAATCCAAAAAATGAAGTAAATATTTATTGGCTTCAGATTTATATTTCATTAAGTAGACCCAAGTTGTCCGACTAAAATCATCAAGAATAGTGAGAAAATAATGCGCTCCAGAGAATGATGGAGTATTATAACGCCCTCAAATATCAAAATGAATTAAATCAAAAATATGTGAAGTCTTATTATTTCTAACCGGAAATGGCAACCGAGTCTATTTTGCTCGATAACAAGCGTCACAAAAAAATCATGTTCGCTAGTACAAGATAAAGTTGGAACAAAAGGAAGGCGAGCAACTGGAAGATGTCCCAAACTCCTATGTCATAAGTTAGTACATTTAGATTGATCCATCGCCGCCAATGCAAGCCCCTCTCTCATTGGTTCCATATAGTAAAGCCCGTCATGCACTCTACCCACTCCAATCAGCATCCTCGAGGGTAGGTCCTGTATGATGCATAAATCAGACCAAAAGATTAAGGAACAGTTTAGGTCCTTTGTTAAATGACTAATAGAGAGCAAGTTGAAACAAAATTTTGAAACACCAAGAACTCGCTCCAAAACCAGACATTTGCTCAGCTCAACCTTACCTAGTGCCTCCACGGTTATGGACTCTTCATTAGGTATTTTAATCGGTGACAATATAGGATCATATGTAACATTCGCCAACTAGTCTAGATTACAAGTAATATGATCTGTAGTACCACTATCCAATATCCAAGGACGATCATGCGTACTTGACGATTTTTGAGTCAAGTGAGCATTACCAGGTGTGGGAGAAGTACTCGATGGTTGCTGCATCAGTGAGGGATTAAGAGCAGACCAAATTTGTTACTGTTGTGCTACGATGAGTTGGGAAGTCGTGCTTGCAATGTTGGTTACAATGAGCTAGTGTTAGAGGATGTGGTGAAAGCCACTGACGTTGAAAATTGAGTAGTCTGCTGCTGACGAGGTTTGCTACCCTTAGCCTGTGTGGTATGCCTCCATGTGGATGGATAACCAATAAGCAGATAGCAATTCTCCTTCGTGTGATAAGGTTTGTGACAATGAGAACATCTAGGTATATTGTTAGAATCCATTCCTGACAACTTAAGTTGTGATTTACCTTCATTCATACCCATACCGCATCCTACATTGAGCCTTCCTGCAGCCAGCACCCTCGCTTCAATGTGAGGAGCACGATTAGAAGCCACCGGAGCCTACTTCTCATCTTGAGCAGCCATAGCATAGGCCTTGGCAAGATTCGGCAAAGGATCAAGCCCAAGGATTTGTGACCGAATAGTAGAAGAGGAATCATCCAAACCCATCAGAAAGTTGAAAACTTTCTCTTCCTCACGCATATCGCATTACTTCTTTGCTGCTCCACATGTACAATTCGGAATGGGACGTGAAGTCTGCAACTCATTCCATATACTCTTCAATTTTCCATAGTACGCAGATATAGGAGCCTTTTCTTGCTGAAGAAGAACAATTGAACGTTTTAATTCATATATCCTCGGTGCAATTCCTTGTGTATACTACTCCTCGAGATTCAACCACGCTTCTCGTGCTATCTCCACATGAGTTGTGCCATCCTAGTGATCCTTACCAAGAGCATTCGAAAGCCATGCTAGCACCAAAGCACTGCATTGAATCCAGTCCCACAGTTCAGGATAATCATCAACTGGCTATAGAATTGTGCCATCGAGGAAACCTGCTTTATTCTTCGCTTGCAAGGCATTAAAAAAAAGTTCGGCGCCATGTATGATAGTTCCCACCATTCTCTCGGAGGGTTTGGGTAACAAAGATCAAGCCAGGATGATCGGAAGGATGAAGATAAAAAGGTGATTTGGTATCAACGGTAATTGCAACCAGAACCAAGCTTTCATTAATTAGGTTGGTCTAATGGCAACGGTGGATGGATTGGTGGTGTTAGCCATGGAAAAACTTTATGTTTTGGAACCTTGCTCTGATAACATAAAGAATTTCAAGGGTGGCTAAATTCCCTGATAAA
The DNA here is from genome assembly GCA_027563865.1 of Erythroxylum pelleterianum. Taxonomy (NCBI): domain Eukaryota; kingdom Viridiplantae; phylum Streptophyta; class Magnoliopsida; order Malpighiales; family Erythroxylaceae; genus Erythroxylum; species Erythroxylum pelleterianum. The sequence goes on from JAOQMR010107369.1 coordinate 9,899, forward strand.
TTGTTATTGACAATAAGTTTGTTTATATACATGTACAATTGGAAGCCCTAATAGGATATACATGGAAAGCTAACTAATAGCCTAATCACAAATCTCGTAAGGATATACATCACAAATCACGTAAGGATATACATAATAATTACATAATATCACGCCAATAGTTTCTTTTTGTGCTTAATCATATATACTGTTTCACTTCTTTTGATACCCTTTGGAGTTCTACAAGCTCGCAGAAGCTTGCTCCTGATAGATCACTATTGGTTAAGGCAAGTTGATGAGAGTTAGCCTTTTTTTGCCAAATTTTCACGTAGCTCTGACTTTTATGGCAAAAATTATATTTATTCTACAAAAATATTGAGAGACAAAATTTATTATATTTTAATACTACTTATGACTTATTTTAGTCAATATAATTCCACGGTATTTATTCAATATAATATAAAATATATAGAGGTAGTTGAGTTATCACTTAAAGTCATTAGGGAGAATGTTTTATAGTTCTCAATTAGTATTGATTCTATTGTTTTCGGTTAGTATTGATTTAAAAAAAATCTTTAGTCGATTTGACACAACACTTTAAAAATAGTTTTCAATTGTTATTTTAACTTCCTTTTTCCATAGTCAACAGTAGAGAAGATTCCTATTTTAACTCTCTCTATATACATGAAAGGATGACGTGTTCAGCATAGACAAGATCGATTTCAAAATTCAATGTATCCCAATTAGATGAGAACATAAAATAAAAGATAAAGACTCATTTGAAGGCAATTAATCACTTTATCTTTAATTACGACCTACTTTGACTTTTTTTTCACTCAATTATTTTATTTTTTAAATTGAATATAGTCAAAGTTCCTAAAGTTGGTATTTCCTCCAGTTTAAAATCAACGAATAAAATATAAGTTCATCGAATGTTGAATTAAACTCGAATCTAAATTTTAAAATATTTTGACCTAAAAAGATCAAGTTCATTTCGACTCCAAGTTTGAAAAAAAACTTAAAAATTTTGAAAATTTTTGATTGAGCTTTAAGTTTTTAGTCTAGCTTGAAATTCATTCTAAACTCCAACATAGGGCCTGTTTGGATAGGATTTTGGAAGGTTAATAATTATTTTTTCCACCACAAAAGTCATTTTGTAGAAAAATAAGTGTTTGGCTGTAAAATAAAAAATCATTTCTTTAATAGATATGACTTTTTTGGCAGCCAAAATATAACTTTTTAAAAAGTTCAAATTTGGAACTTTTCAAAAAAGGCTCTCAAATGGCTTTTTTGGGTAGATTTTTCAGAGCAATTAATGAGTTTAGTTTTTAGTCCCTTTTGCCTTTATATTTTACACATAATTCCCACAATACCCACAAACCTATCTTCAAGTTTATTATGTATATAACTATTTACTCAACTTGAATATTTATTTTGAGATTTTTATAATATTATTTGGCTTTTATATGTTTTAATATTTATTTTTGATATTAGTTTTACTTATGTTATAATCCATATAAAATATTTGGTTAGATATATTTTCATTTATGTTTCATATAGTTTAAAATTATATAATAATTAATATATTGTGCTTTGCATATTGTTTAATATACTTTATATGCATAAATAATTTTTATTACAAAATAAAATATAGTTAAAATTAAAAGTATTTTTTATTTTTATGTTGCCAAACAATCTACTATATGAAGCCCTTTCAAAAAAGCTGTTTTTTAAATGACAACCAAACAGTCAACTAGCTTCTTAGAAAAGTTCTTCTCAGAAAAAATCTACAGAAAAAAACTCTATTGGTATAAGCCCAACCAAACAGAGGCTTAGACTAGGAATGGCAATGGGTTGCCTTTGGCCCAATTGGGCTCAGGCTAAGACCCGCTTGAGCACAAGCTGATTTGGCCAGACCTAAAATTTTTTAATTTAAAAATGTAAAACTGCATCGATTTGCTTATAAAGGTTATGTAAACGATCTAGAAGGGGGGTTGAATAGATCTCTTAAGCTTTTCGTAGAATTCTACAATAAAATCAGAAGTTAATACACACAAAACCAATTTAAAAAGAGTAGGGAATAAGAGCAAACACTATTTTTATAGAGGTTTGGTGCTAAGACCTACGTCCTCTACCTAAGTTCCCACTTAGGATTTGGCAAACCACTATATTGCACACTTTTTAGTTC
>JAOQMR010107388.1:0-12065 GCA_027563865.1 Erythroxylum pelleterianum
ATCAGTAATTTGGAGAGTGTGTAAGGAGTGAGGAGAGAATTGTTGCTGAGTTAGTTAGTTAGTTAGAAAAGGGGGAACAAAAAGTGTAGGTGGGGGACAGAGGAGGGGATCTGAGAATTGGTTATGAGGATCTTGTATTGAGGAGGTTGGCTAGCCCTCGAAGAATAGCCTATCAATATACGACTGCATTAAGCTCCTTTTCATATTTGCTTCTTCTCTGTCTTGCTTTCTGTCTTGCTTTCTGTTTCATTGCTTGAGTTCTTGGTGTTTCCTTTGTGGATTGCTGGAATTGAGTTGGTTAGGATTTTGGATCCTAACAGTTTCTATTCCTATTTTGAAAGTTTTGCGGCTTTTTCTATTGCATTAGGATTAGGATTCCAAGAATACAAACAAACGCGCGCACACATACACACACATAATCAACCTCTCAAAAAAAAAGAAAACATGAATTTCCCTATAAACTTGAGGTTTCAACTCAAAAATGTGAAACTTTCTCTAAAAGTGATTCTTAGTTCCCTACTCTCTATCGTTTGTTTTCTTTGCTAAAATTCCAACAGCTCCAACCTGAATTTCCAACAACCAAAAACTTAAAGCTTCATCCATATCAAACCTGAAATTTCAGCAACCTAAACGAATATCCCAAACCTTAAATTCCAGCAGCCAGATTTTATAAGTTTTTTGTGAATTTACCCACTTGTTTGATATTTGTTCTACTCATCCTACAACATATTCACGCCAAACATCAGGATAAGGCATGCAGACTGGTTATATATTTCACACATTTGAAGCAAGATTAGTTGTCAACAGTTGTCCAACTTCATTTGAACAAGGAATCATATACTTGCCCAACAACTGCTAGTCACAGAGCTTAGCCAAACAAGATTTTAACATTAAAGAAATTCCTCCTAATCATGATTCTGAATTTAATTTTTTATGGAATTTGCGAGAGCTGCTCATCACAATCTATGACTATTTGCTAAACCAACTTAACATCACAATCCACTCTTAAGTATCCCTCATTAGCCAAATGGTATCTCAAAAAGCCTGAGCTCCAATGCCATTCTTTAGTCAAGGAAATTGATTTGTCTAAAACCCAAATAGAACACCTTGTTCGATTATCTACACTGATCTTGACGAATATGCCATGTCCTAAATCAGCACTTTCGTGGATTAGGCTTTGAATCTGTGGGTTATCACCGCTATCTATACATCCCATGATCTTAAGCAAATTTATCACACAACTAGCTAACCTATATACAATTGTTTTAACTTCTTGCATAGATTACCAGCACTGGTTTGACATAAAACCCACATTCATTGCTAAGTTAAAAACTTTTCTAGTCCTGTGCTAGTGTCAACCATTAGCTATAAACTCATCAAAAATCATGAAAATTGGGCATTTCTACAATCAAATAGACTTTTGATTGCAATATGTAAAGGTATGAACTTGAAAGCTGTAATCCAGTAATTAGGATAAAATTGTTTAGAAGTGGGCATGCACTGTTGTTACCTCATATCCATTCAACTATAAAGAAGATTGCCTAAAAACATTTTGGAAGACTAGGACTGCTCAAGGTGCCAGTGATCACAGGATAACTTGAACAAAAGTACAATATAATAAAAGAATTCATCAACTCAGATCATTAATCCCCAATGAATAAGGCTTATTCTGGTCATGGAACATCGCATGCCTTCACCATTCAATTTAAATTGCAACTAACTTCATGGGTTAGCTATAATAGAAAGCATTACAGCACTGAAGTCATAAATAAATTTCTCAACACATACAAGAAAAGAAATAAGCATCTAAAAATCATCGACGGTGAAAAGAGGATTTGGATTGGCAATGTTAGGAATAACAATCAATTTAGAATCTTAGCACATCATACATTGACTTCTTTCTCCATAAGAGCAGAAATTGGATTCTTAAATGGTAATGAATGGCGCATTACATGAACCAAGTCAGAAATTTACTCAATTTTTGTCAAAAAGAGTTGAAACAGTTTGGTAAAAGATCACTCCTTATGTTTAAATAAATGCACAAATTGCAAGAGCAATTCAAATGTTAAAGGAAAAGTGAAAATTATGAATTGAACTCTCAAAGTAAGGAACATCGATCATTTCTAATACATATCTGCTATCAATCAGAGGAAATGGTGAACTCTACCGCATTCCATTAGCAAGCTGCGGTCTTTGTCTCCACCAGATTTAGAACCACCTTCCCTTTCAAGCTTAAGAATCCTAAAACAATGCAAATTTCATTGGTTTTGAATCACTAGGCCCAGTTCAAATGAATAAGGGTTCACATACTTGTCAACGAACTGTTTTTGGGTCATCTTGCAAATTGTAGCTATACCGGCTTTACCTGGTAAAAGATTCTTAGTTTTCAAAACCTTAATCACCTCAAAACGAGCTTTTACCCTCCGTTCAACGCTGAAAGTAAGCAACTCAGGGTGTTTAACAACAAAAGAGATACCCAAGTCCTGTGCACTAAGGAAAAACTGTACTGACGCCAAAATCTTCCTCCTTGACACTGCAAAGACCTGAGGTGCCCTTCTAAATACTGTCTGGATGTCTTCTTCTGTGAACCCCATGTTTCGGAGGAGTTTCAACTTAAGCTCCCAACTCTCTCTAGTCATTGAACACATTACCCTAATGGCATGAATAAACATCTTGGATTGCCTATCCAAACCCATATCCTCAATCTTTTCAGCGTAATCTCTTAGAGTCTCTGGTTTGGTAAGGAAAAAATGTGGGAAGTTGAATAAGGAGTTAACAATCTGAGAAGAACTAACCCCACAACTCTTCAAGAATTCCACATTAGGCATCATTGTCCTTTTCAAATCATGATTCAAAACCCACCTAGAAATCCTCAAAACCTTAGACACAGCTGCAAATGATCCCAAAACACTCTTCAGCTCCAAAATCGAAGGCCCAAGTCTGTTATCAACACTTCTGGTTAAAATAGTAGGGCAAGCAGATACTATTTCCACAATATGTGTCGGGTCCAAACCCGAGTCCTGAAAAAGCTTGAACTTGGGCTTGATGCTTGTCTCAAGATTCGAAGCAAGGATCCTGGGCATCTTTTTAACAATGCTTAGAATTTGAGTTCTTGAGAAACCATTTTGCTCCAGGTACAAAAGTACAGAATCAGATGTTTCTGGGCTTTTGAGGTACTTGGTGGTTGAAGTTGGGACTTCTAAGGCAAATTCAGGGGACAATCTCTGGTTATTGACCAAATAGTCGTAGATTGAAATTCTGGTTGCGTGTGTAGAAGTAGAAAAGAAAAGATGAGAAATGGAGAAAAGGGTTGCCGCGTCGTGGTGGTGCGAGGAAGTTCTGAGAGAGATCGTTATGAAACGCCGTAAAACGGTAAAGGCCATTGTCAGTTATTGCATATAATGGGAGCTTGAGAATATGGACGAAAAATCAAATAACGAACAAGAAAGTCCACGCACTATACGGATCGGAAAATGAAACCAAGCATACCTGAAATAGTTGTTCGAAATCGAAAGAAGACACCAAGTGTTCTTTCATGATGCTTGCTGCTAATCTCTCCAACCCCGAAGTTATCACGAAAACGACGTCGCCTGTAAGAAAGATCCATGCCCACTTGACATTCCTACTTTGACTCTCTTTTTACTTTTTAGGATTATTTATAATTTTTATATTATTATTATTATTATTACTAGATTTTTATAATTTTAATTAAAAAGATAAAAACTTAAATAATTAACATTTATAATAGAAATTAAAAATAATAACCAGTTTCATTGCATTTCTGTGTCTTTGTTTTGTTCTTAAAATAATTATTGTATTATATTAACTTTAAATTCAAATTACTTCTTAACATAACAAATAATTTCATTCCTAAAGTTAAAATAGTAAATTAATTTGAATTAAAATTAAAATTAAAATATAAACGTTTTAGTTCTTAAATAAAAAAATTATAACAACATTTTATATAGCTAAAGAAATTTGCACATCAACTTTATTTAATAAAAATGTAATATAATTAATTACATAATTAAAAAATCATCACAATAAAGTATATCATTAAAAAATTATCAACCAATTGAAAATTTAGTTATCATAATCAACAATTTCTTCTTACTTTTCAAATATATAATAAATTTTGTGATGAAAGAATATTATATTTTACTTGAAATTTTGTGTCTTTATTTTGGATTATTTATAATAACCTCTTTATTTCCTCAAGTAATTTATCCCATTTGCCTTTATATTCTAATAAAATTTTGTCTCATACAATAAAAACTAACATGTATTCTTACCTTTTCAATACTATTAACTAAATATTGGAAAGTATATAGGATATTGTTTCTAAAATGCAATATATATAATTTCACAAATGATATCTCTCATAGACTAAACAATTAAATAGAATATTGTTTTTTTAAACTTAATATATTATAACCCGAACTTAAAAAGTGACAATTAAATACTCAAGTTTTCAATTTTTTCAATTCTAGTCCAGTGTAAATATTTATATTAACATTTGTTAATGTGACTTGCCACACAAGAAAGAAATCAGAAACACTTATACACCTACAGCTTAATTAAGTTTAACTAGATTACGTCATTTTGTGATCAAAATCTCTAAATTAAACTCTGTCATGCAGGTGCGAAACGACAACAACACTCTATCATGTTAGTACGATACGAAAACAACATAGTTTCTAATAATCTGAATAAAATCCCAATTTGTCATCCTAGGCCCTCTTTCTTTTTGTGTGAGAACGAATTAATTTAGGGTTTTCAATTCTATCTATTTAGTTGGTTAGTTTGATTTAGAGATTTTAATCCCAACATGACATAATTTATTAAACTTGATTAGTTAAACTTAATTAAATCTGACATTTATAAGTGTTTAAGGTTTCTGTCTTATATGACAAGTCATGTTAGCAATGTTAACAGAAATACTAACATTAGGATGATATTGAAAAATATTGAAAGTTTAAGTATTTAATTGTCACTTTTTTTAAATTCGGACTATAATTGCAAAATTGAGTAAAGTAATAAAGTTTTAGTTTTTTTAATTAACCCTAAAAAAATAAAATTAGCTACAATTTTTATCCTTATAAAATTAATGTCAAAACTTATAGATTCATTAGATTTTAATTTCTCTAAAAATTTTATAAAAATCACTTGTAATACCTTCTTATCTATTATTACTTTATATATGAAATCATATCAAATGAACATTAATACATAACAGTTTGGGTTGAATTAATTCTTTTACATATATATAGTATTTGTTCTTCAATTGGAACATACATATCAATTTTTTTATCGTCTATTACTTTTATACAATCCCACAAATTAAAATTATAATATTAAAGAATTAATTAAACATAAATGTATAATATAGTAAAAAAGTATGTAAATATACTTTAATATAAAATATTTTAAAATATGCTGAAGCTTCCGGAGGCGTTTTTTACGAGTAACTGCGTATAAGTCTTTGCAATAATACTTAAAAATTGTTTATAACGAACGGTGAAATTATGCTCTAATGATTCTAGCTGTCTTATTATTGTCATCAAGAAAATTATAACTTATTCCTTCATTATTTCAAAAAAAATACTTATTCCTTCATAATAAAATAATCAATTAACTTTAAGTTTTTAAAGGTTTTCAATTCGTTAAATTATCTTTAAAATTGTTTTATTAGTTGTTAAATTCTCATAAATCTTTGAGAAATTCTAGTTTAGCAGTTCTAATATTTAATCATAACATAATAAACACAGGTTTTACTTGTTTTTTTTGACTAAATATAAATTTTTATAGTTTTTTCTTGATTAGAGAAATTAATATTATTGTAGTTGTTTCATTATTTAGATCTAATTAAAATTTGATAAGAAAATTATGTATATAATCTTTATTGAGTTTTAATTAAACAATTGTCTTTAATTGAATTTTAAATATATTGTAATTATTTTAATTTGGTTTATAGTATTTGAATCATTCAAATTCTATAAATCTTTTACCATTAAGTATTATAATATGACTACCAATAATTGATTAAAAAAACCAATATAAGTAACTCAATGTATTGAAATAAGACCCAATCAAATAGTTCGTATGATTTTTTTTTTGGATTCGAGGAAACCCCGTAGATAGGTCAGGCGGACACATCTCTCTAAGGGCCCAATTGGCGCACCACCCCACAAGCGGGCCAAGCGGGCGCACCTCATCATCGAGGGCCCAACTAGTTCTCCACCTATAGGTAAAACTCTGGCTGCCCCAGGCTCTTACAAGAGGGGCTAGCATGGAATCGAAACTGGGACCTAACCGAAGCCAAGCCCTGCTCTCAACCATCGAGCCACACCCCTTAAGAGCAATAGTTCATATGATGCTTAGGTTGATTAGTATATAAAAAGATAGCAAAGGGATAAGCCAAGTCAACCTATAAATGCTTTAAATAATTTTTGCAATTTTTGGTGTAGAACCCTAATGATGACAATATGTGAAACGAGGCTCTGGCTTATATTCAGGCCCAAGCTCTACCTAAAGTTTGATCGATCTCGATCATACCCAACTAAATATATTTTTAAATTTTTAAAAATAAAAATGATGTTTTTTTAACTTTAAATGACATCGTTTCACTTAAAAAATTTAAATTTTAGGCTGAACCAAGCAACTCAAGCTCAAGCCTGGTATAGAGCCCATAATTTTCAAAAGAAAAAGACTGAAATTAGTTTGAAGTTTATCAAATTAGGCAAACCCATTAACTTTAACCCAGACCAGGCAGGGTCAGTTTCAAGCCGCCATGCCTACAATACCCTCTTTCAAATCTAACTAACCAAACATTTCTACTAGCTAACCAAGCATTTCTACTACCTAACTTTTGCTAACAAAAGATATAAGCCTTTAAATATGATAACCATGAGACTTGCTTGAAATATAATAATGAACATTACACTAATCCCACAAAACTATAAATTAACTACAATATATCAAAACAAAGCACCAAAAAGATTATAGTAAAAGGAAAGAGAATAAAAATGAGTTGTTCTACAAAAATATATTTCTCTAATATCCCAAAAAATAAATAAAAGAGTTAGGGATTCATTGAAAGTAATGGCCAATTTAGGACTAAAATGTCCCATCTTTCTACTCCATATCTTCTTGTTGCCTAATAGAGAAAATCAAATATAATGAAGAAAATACATATATAGATAAAAAAGATCTTTTTATTATCATATACATCATTAAGCAAATCACTTACTAAGATATGATTTATTTTTATAGGTTAAAAAACACTTGTAAGAAATTCTTTTCCTATATAAATACTTTTATCTGTGTTTTGTTCAGACCATAATCATTAGTTTTAAAATTAATGAATTATCTATTATATAAAGTTGACATCAAATTTATCAACTGTTATTTAACAATTTAGAATCAAAAGTCACACCCTAATCTCATCAAGTGTGTCCTTTTATTATCATCTCCCTCTCACACCTAATAGGTTTAGTTATTTGATTTGTGTCATTTCTCAAACTAGTCCAATAACTCCCACATCCATCATACAACGAGAGCTCAATTTTATATATCTATTAGGAATATATGATATCTCGATTAATGAATAGATTCTTAATTAGATTAGTATACTATATTGTAGGTCATATTTTTCATTTAATCTCCTTTGATCTCGTTTATTTTATTGTGTTATAGATGTATTAAATTCTTTTACTATGACTCGATAGCCACTTTTGACTACATAATTTTTCTTATGCAAGTTAGAATAAAAATAACCTTCCTTTGTTCTAAATTCTCTTAAATTGAATTTAATTTGCTTTCTTAGAATTGTCTAATAAGATCATATCTAAATTCTCTTGAATTTGGTAACAATATAAAGTATCCATCCCTAAATTTAATTATTAAGAATTAGACAAGAGTACTAAGGGTATATTGTAAGGCTCATTTAACCTCTAAGATCTCACGCAATGTAAGTTGAGATCTTAAGAATTACATTAATCCTTTTTATGGTCATTTTTTAATACATAGTGAGAGTCATATGCCATGATATTAAATTTTATTCAATTGGAACATATTTTTTATATGAATGCAATACCTTACAAATATTAGTTCAAACATAATGTTAACTTGAGTTCACTTATCTACTTTTAATTTGTCTTTCTAAACTCTCATCTGGAAATTTAAGACAAATGGTAACCATATGATCACTCTAAACCAAATTTCTTTCGATTTATTATCTAGGTCGATATACATGGTTTAGGTTTCTTTCTTTTTCTTTAAATTACCTTCTTGATAATAAACTTACAAAACCTGTCTCATCTCTATTTATCATAAATACTATAAGCCATTGCCCGTGTGAAAGGGTCAATCTTTTATTTGCTAGACACGCTCTTTGATTCATACCTGAAATATGTTATATAAAGAAAAAATATTTTAGAATCAAATACCATGTGATTCTTATTTTTAAATAAACAATGTCAACTTATATTTGTATTTTAACATAACAATATATTGAATGAACATATATGGTGGAATGTTAATCAATTACATTTCAATATCTACATAATTATTATCTTAATATGCATAATGTATGTATCTTAGGAATTTGGTTTGTCATGCTCACTTCTACTTATGCAACTATATCTTTCACATAATTGTACTTAGTATTTATATGATTGGTTTTTAAGGGTAAGCTTTGGAGCAACTGGTAATGTTGCTCCTTTGTGACCTTAAGGTCACAGGTTCAAGTAACGGAAACAACCTCTTTGTAAAAATATAAAAGGAAGGCTATGTACATTATAACCCTCTCTAGACCCCGCAAAGTGGGAAGCCTTATACATTGGGTACGTTGACCTTTTTATTTATATGATTAGTTTTATAATGAAATTTAGATTCTATGGTATAAATGATTACTACTTGACTATTTACTACTTGACTATCACAATTGAATATTATTGGATCATCCTTGCTCGTAATGAATCCTAAATTAACTAAGAATCATCTAAGCCACACAAATATTTATACTGTTGTTGAAAATGTTGTAAATTCATCTTCCATTATTAATAAGGCAACATATGATTGTTTCCTACATTTCTATGATATAACACTATTGATGAGTAAGAAAACAATCCAAAAGTAGGTTTTTTCTCATATGAATCTCCTCTATAATCTGCATATATATACCCTTATATGTAAGGTTCTAGTCATGCATCTCATATATAATATATATCAAATATACGCAGCAGAAAATAAAACGGAACCTCAAAAATCAGATCTACTCATGCATATAGATATAGGAAACAAAAATATGAAATGTAAGATGTTTACATACCTTTCTAACGATCTCGTTCGTTCTTCAATCTTCTACGCGTTGGGTTGTTGTAAAACACAACGATCAATGTAGACCATCTCTAATAAAAGTCCACACAAAAATAAAAGGATGAAACCTCATTAGGAGATGGCTAGAATGCTTTCTTTATGCTAGCAAAGACAAAAACTCTTGTAAGAGTTAAAGAGAAAAAGTGTGTGTGTGTAAGAAAGAACTTTTCTTTCACTTGTCTCTTACACAAGATGCATGAAAATGATGATTATTTTTTGCCCCATTTGGCCTTCCATAACTCCCATCACTAATGGAGAGTTATGGGAAGTTAATGGTCATGAATAACATGCATTAATGGAAGTTTTGGGAAGTTAATGACCAAATTGGCAGCCAACAATACTTGTTTCTAATCCATTCTATGCAACATTTTCTACCACGGTCACATCGCGATACAATCCCAAAACACTCTCTCATATCTTGAATCACCATTTAAGACCATTTTACTCATCCTTCAGATCTCCTATGTGTGTGACCATTAGGTTCCCAGTTATGTTGGCCACTTGAATTAACACTTAATTCAAGTAAGTCAAGAGCAGTATCTCGCAACACGTCATGACCCAAATTGATCGAAAAATTAGTGGTGAACCCTTCCATATGCAATGTTACTATGCAATTCATCCTTTCACCATCTATACCCTACTTGATTCAGAGTATGGTCAAAGTGTCAACTCCTAGTAGACTAACTACGTCACATCTAGTCCAAGTGATATTAGATCTTGTCAGAGGATCTTATTACTCTATGTATCATTAAAGACTCTCTTCATGACACATATTTGCTTTGGCTAGAGACTCCCGAGTAATGGCCTCGACAAGAGGTCATGGGTATCATCTCCTTCTATCAGGAGTGGTGAATCCTTTATTGGCCACTCAATTACCTCCAAATACCTTAAGTTGTATCCAATCACCACCCTATGAATAACTCCTGAAAGACAATAATGAATGGAGTTAAAGCACAAGATCAGTATCTGAGATATCCTTGAGCACCTCAAGTCAAAGGATACTTGCACTATTGCTATAATGAGACTATCATTGACACTGGAATAGAATATCCATATGATTTTCTTATAGTAGGTCAATCTAATGTACTTACTACCCTTAGTAAGCATCCACATGTTAACTCTAAATAACCCATGTCTACAGCTTATGAGATCTACATCTTGATCCAATCAAGGAGTATAATATATGCTAGTCTATCCGTATTAATGATATTCCATCTCATTAATCCTATGACTAGGGAAAGTTTAGATACTATCATAATTACATATGATAGGAATTTCATTATCATGATCTCATCATGATTTCCTCCATGTTATGTTTTGTATGAAGGACTTCATTAAATCAATTTAAGATCAACATCAAATCCATAAATGTATGAACATCGAAATAATGAAAAATGCCTTTATTAATCATAAAATGATTTGTGCAATAAGTGCTAAAGGCGATTGCCTTTAGAGCACTTCTCTAACAAACTCCCACTTGCACTAAAGCCAATCGCCTTGATATCTAGTACCAAAGGCGCGTACATGTGACACAAAACTCTCTTGGCAAATAGGCTTAGTCAATGGATCAGCTATATTTTGATCGGTAGGAACTCTCTCTATCTTGACATCATTTCTACCAATGATTTCTCTAATCAAATGGTAGCGCCTAAGTACATTTTTGAACTTCTGATGAGACCTCGGTTCCTTTACCTATGCCATAGCCCCTTTTTTTCCCAATACAACTACACTAGGTCAGTGATGCTCGGAACCATACCAAGTTTCATGATGAACTTCTTGATCCAAACTACTTCCTTTGCCACTTTTAAAACTTCAATGTACTCCACCTCTATCATCGAATATGTAGTCATCTCTTGTTTAAAAAACAACTGACTGCACCACCATTCGGTATGATTGTATATTTAGAATGGGATCTGGAGTCATCCCTATCAAATTGGAAATTGGCATCAGTATAACCACTTACCACAAGATCACCTTCTTTATATACCAAGAATACATCCTTTGTTCTTCTCAAGTACTTAAGGATATTCTTGATAGCCACCTAATGAACCTCACTAGGGTCCGACTAGTATCTGATTGTAACACTTAGATCATACAATACATTAGGTCTAATATATAATATAGCGTACATGATTAATCCTATAACCGAAGCATAGGTAATCAAACTCATTGGAGTCCTCTCATGTTGTGTCTTTGGACACATAGATTTAGAAAGTGTAATCCCATGTACCATGGGAAGATACCCTCTCTTGGACTGCTCCACGCTAAACCTCTTTAAAATCTTGTCTATGTATGTAGACTGAGAAAGACTAAGCAATCTTTTCTCCATTCATAGACATGAACCCATCAAGTTATGTCATATACACATTCTCGGTTAGGTTTCTATTAAGTAAAGTCATCTTCACATCCATTTGTCATAACTCATAATGATAATGAGCTACAATGGCTAGGAGTATCCTAATGGATTTAAACTTAACTACTGGGCTAAACGTTTCGTCATAGTCAACACCTTGCCTTTGACAATAACCTTTAGCTACAAGCCTAGCTTTATGGGTAACTACATTACCCTTCATGTCAATTTTTTTCTTGAAAACTCATTTGCATCCTATGGGTTTTATCCCTTTGGGTGGGTCAACCAAAGTCCATACTTGGTTTTCATATATGGAATCCATTTTGGATTTCATAGC
>JAOQMR010107454.1:0-12056 GCA_027563865.1 Erythroxylum pelleterianum
AAAATGAAAATTGAAAATATATGCAAAAAATTAAGATAGAAAACAAAAAACTGTTTTCTGAAAGTAAACGCACCCTTGATGTCTCTATTCTCTGTCAGTTAAACATCTCAAGAATAAAATGACTACCGAAACTTTGAATTCCAATTGAAAAATAAAAAAATGGAGGCTTTGCTTTAATAAGATGCTTTACAAAAAACAACAAGACAGAATATGATATGTACACCAGAGGGCCAACTTAAAGCTTCAATATGTGACACATAAAAATGAATAAGAACCAGTAAATACTACCTCTTTCCAGTTAATATTGATTCATATACTTCTGTAACATTAAATGTTGCTTGATTTCTTTCCACAACATGCGAGAGATCTCTTTTAACATCCATTAATTATTGAACAGTGTCAAAAGATATCTTTAAGTACAATTTGTGCAAACCTAATAAATGGTTTTTATGTCAACAAATATGAAACAATTAGAACATAAGCTTCTGCATAAACAAATAAAGCATAATTTTCGATGGATGTGTAATTGATAAAAGGAAATATATGACTTGTGACTATCATTTCTTTAAGAATGACCCCTCCAAGCTCCAAAAGAAAATATGATAGTATCTTAGAAGAAATATAAGAAAAAGAAAAACTCTCCATTCTTTTCTAATCTCTGAAGTATAATTTTTCATTCAATGCAATGTTTAGGCATAAATAAATTGGGAAGACAAATGCCTAATTGCTCAAGAAATTAAAACGCAAAAATTAAGTTCCATAGGGAAAAAACTGAACATAAACAAAGGTCCATATCCATAAGTAAAAAGGTGTTAGACTAGTTGGAACATTATATGTGTTGGCCTCATGCCACTAGCCTTGGTGAGTCAAGTGCAAGCACCCAGTAAGAGTTACTATAAGCCCACACTGGTGAAAGTTTTCAACTATCAAACAAAATGTTCAGTTCGTTTATATTATTTATCATCAAATTGAGGCATAAACAATAGATTCTTGCAGCCCTAACAGCATCCTGCAGAAGTTTAGTCAAACATGTTCATCATCTAATGATTTAAATTCATCAACAATATCGGATATGCAGTAAAGCTCAATTTAATCAAGCATCCTTGTGATATAATTTCAAACTTATTGTAGATTTTGCACATCATTGACAAACAAATTGTGAGATAAACTTAGCCCTCTCTCGTAATATCTGAAACTTATGGTATGAGGTTTGAGACCATTGGGGAAAAATCACTTAATAGACCAAAAGAAAAGGATAGCAATAAGAAATGTGTAAAAGAGTTTTTCAAGGAATATAAAATAGAGGTTTATGAAGTTGCATAACTCACAAGATCTAGATCCTCCTTCCCCACAATTTTAATGTCCATAATTTAATTTTTGTAGGGCGACACAGAAAGGCATCAAGATCTATCTCCATCTTATCCTAATACGAACAAAAAGAGCCCACACTGTCATCGATAACAGCTATTGACTATTGACTAAGATTAAGACCACAACTACAAACCACACCTTTATAACTGCATAAAATAGGGACAGAACTTATACTTTGACTTGAAGGTAGAACAATCCTATAATTCATTCAAAATTTAACAAAGGATAAGTAGAAATATGATGATAAAATAAGGCAAGAGTGGTATTACTCGAGAAACAAAAAAATAAATTGACACAGCTAAAGGCTTTGTCGGTCTCTTGATCTTCCCAAGAGGACTTCTAGAGACCCATCTAGTGGCTGGGGTGGTTCTTTACTCTAACGACTTCTCCTTAATGAAACGCATCGTCCATCGTCATCACCTTGTAAATCACCTCCGTGATTTCTAAACCCTAATTGAGTAACGGGGTGTTTGAAACCTTCAAATTGAATTCATTAACGAATTGGGTTCAATTACATTAATGAGATTGAATTGAAATCAATTTACACTATTTGGAACAAGCCTAGTAATATTAGAATTGAATTCAATTACTGTGACGCCCTGATGCCCCCTGGGAGGATACGGGATGCCACGCAAGCAACATAACATACATGCATACAGAATTGAGACAAAACCAAAAACATACAAAACATTCATCATGCATTTTCAAAAGGTCAAAGCAGAAGCAATTCAGAGCAAACATACATCATAATACACTGAGCTTAATACAACTTGTTCTAAATCGAAACCAGCCTAAATTAAGGATATTACAAACCTAAAATAAATCCAAAGTCATATACATCGAAGACAAGCCAAAAACAAATTCCAAAAACACAGTTTTAACAAAACAAGACTCAGACTCCATTGGCCATTGCGGTTGACTCGTCCCAGTCCTTATGTCCATCTCTCTGAACCTACATGGGAAAAATCCACCGTGCTAAGCTTATAGCTTAGTGAGTAATAACTAATCTATGCATAAACTGACAACTAATTATACACAATCATGATATATCAAAAGCATGCATTAACAGTTTATCGAAACGAACAATTCATACATATTATATTATATCTCAGACAGATTGTACAGAAATAGAACTGAGTTTCAAAAGAGGGTATAAACCCTTCATAATCAGAACACAATTTCTTTTTTTTTATATCAAAATCAAACAGAAATCAGAATACAAAATCATATGACTGTTAAATCCATTTACAAAAGCAAGTAACGGGACTTATACAGGAGATACCATGATTGGTATCAGCAGGAGAGACATATATCTCGATATTAGAAGACACCGAAGTGTCAATACAGGAGACACCGAGGTGTCAATAATAGGAGCAACTGCAGACTCTTCTAGGCATGCCTATTTACCCACAACTAGGACTCAACAGTTTTAAAGAAAAACAAGTCATTTCAGTCATTTCATGTGCAAAGCAAGTAGTCAATCATATTCACATATAAGTAGCACTTCCAATGATATACACATGCATCGAACGCCTCGGACAATCATTGTCTGGAGTTAAGAACACAATTAGCATATATCAAATTCAATAAGCAGAACAAAGTAAGGTAAGTAGCACTTCAATATCACATTCATCAATCAATACCTCGGACCTTCATGTCCGGAATCAGTACACAAATCAGTACACATTCATCAATATCAAATTCAATTCAATAATAAACAAAACAAATCAAGTTACCATCTAAATTACTTATAAAAGCTCCCTGTTTGCTTATTGCCTCGAAGTCCCGGCAATATCTGGAATAGGTCGCTCTAAGGGTTCCTCTAAAACATTCAATACAAACATAAATTACTATTGTGCACAACTATGAATTCAATTTTGCACATTCATGTATACTGAACATGTATGATGCATGTTTCTTATCCTTAATCTTATCACATTATGATCATGTGAAATCATACTCAATCCCTCAATCCAGATTTATTTCACAATCCAACTTAGGTCCACTTTGCTCAATTATTCTCATCAGGAAGGTGAGGTAATTAGGTAATACTTCCTTCTAAAAAGTTTTCCCTTTTTCTCTTAGGTTTCCAATGATACTAATTTCATCTAATTTGGTTTAGTATTCAATGAGTTATGCTCAAAATACCACAGACTGTGTACATTTGACATTTTGACTAATGCATGATCATGCCTCCAAGTTGTACACCTCATAACTCTCAATTCCAATATCCAAAGATTACAAACTTTATACAAATTTAAAGCTAAGAGAAAAAGCTACAACTTGGTGAAGACAACTTAGTCTAATTCGACCCACATCAATACAGTTTATTCAATAACTACAGGACATGATTTATGTCCCTGACAGTGCTTTAGCTTAAGCTACAACTCACATTCATGCCAATTTTGAAAATCATAGAGACCGAATTAAAATTTTACTTCTTCACAAAAGTTGTATAATTATGCCTCTAGTTCAATTTAAAACAAGAATAATTTAATTTGGAAATCTACAGATCAAAATATAACTAAAATACCGAAGCATGTTCAGAACATTCCAGTCATCAAATTCCAACACACCTCAGCATTTTCATCTTAACACCCCCATTTCGGGATAACTTTGCATGCTCTTTATGACAAGGAAAATGGTGTATTTAAGTAACACTTTCTTCTAGACAATTGTTCCACTATGTTTCCAGTTTGTAATAACACCAAAATTGTACAATTTGAGTCAGTATACTAAAAGTTATATCTAAAAGAGTTCAGACTGTTTTTAAACTGTGACAGAATTCCTAACTCTAATTCCAGCTAGATTTTGATATGCTTAGAGATAGAATTAACATTTGGATTCTTCAGAAACGTTGTAGATATATGTCTCTAGTTTAATCTGAATTAAGAACTAACTCATTTGAAGATCCACAGTGAAGGTTATAATCGAAATACCAAAGCAAGTTCAGTGAAAACACTTCATTTCTTCCAGCTTTTCCACAAACAAACTTTCGGGTCAATGTTACATGGTCATTTTGACAATGAAAATGAATGATTTATGCCAAACATTCTTCTACACATTTGTTCCTTAATGTATTAAGTTTCTATTGACGTCAATTTTATGCAATTTGGTTCAACATTTTGAAAATTATCCCCAAATGACTACAGACTGTTCACAAACAATGACATATTCCAGATACTCAACTTCAAGCCAATTTTTGACACACTTAGTGACAGAAATCACTCCTTCATGAAAGTTGTAGATATAAGTTTCTAGTTTAATACAAATTTAAATTAATCCAATTTGGAAACCTACAAAGAAAGATATGACTAAAATACCGAAACCTGTCCAGTAGAACTACTCATCTAAACCAGTTTCTAGCATTAATCATAGCATCACAAGACCTATTTATTAATGAAATAACTTACAAATATGATGATCCAAGCTTCAACAAAGGTTCAGAAGTTGAGAGGGTGAGTAGGAGAATGAAATTTTTGTTGGACCAATGGAGGTTGACAAATTAAATCCTTCTATGTTTTGATAATAATAAAATTTAAAGAATTGGTTAAGAAATAATTTCAGGTATTTAAATTCAAATAAAGGATTTGAGCAAATCAAGATTGTAATATTCAGTATCATACTTCAATGTGCAAGAGATAAACAACGTGCATATCATGAATGGAGAATTCAAATTAGTATCTCAACAAACAAATATTGAAGATGATATCAGATCTGTCCGTTGGAGCCAGTACTAGTCGACTATCAAGTTGCAAGTCGACTATTGACAATCAGGTCTGTAAGTTGGAGTCAGTACTAGTCGACCATCATATTGCAAGTCGACTATTAACAACAGACATATCAGTTGGTTTAATGGACTAGTCGACTGTCATCCTATTTGTTGACTATTCGAAGAGCGGAGTAGAAAGGGCAATGAAAAACGTTAGTGCTAGTCGACTGATTCTTTGAAGACAAGTTGACTATAATGTACTAGTCGACTATTACACACCGACTAGTCGACTATCAATGCAGCTGAACATAATTTGACTGAGTCAATTGATTACAAACGGAACAAAAATCTTCATACAATGGCTAGTAGCATTCTACAACGGTTAGAAGAGTTCTACAACGTCTAAAAACATCCTGAAGCCTACAAATAAAGGACAGAACTTCAAAAGATCGATTACACAAGTCCAAAACGAAGCATTCTTACTATAGATCAAAAATTTGCTTTCAATTTGCTCTTAGCATATTCAATTGTATTCAGCTGTACTGAGCTTTACTACTTCATTTCTATCATTGTGATTATTATGAGTTGAGTGATTAGAGAAAAATCACTTGGGAGGTAGGATTTGTGCCGAAAAACAGATCATTTGTAAGGTGTAGCTTGAGCCGGAAGTCAAGTTGTGTTGGAAGAGTTCACACTAAACTAAAAAGTGTGCAGTAAAGAGTTAATCCAAAATTCTAATTGGGAGTTTAGGTAGAGGATGTAGGTCATAGCACCGAACCTCTATAAAAACTGTGTTTGCCTCTCTTCCCTTCTCTTTTACATTTTTACATTTCAATTTGTTTGTTTGTTTTGTGTGTATTAACTCTCTGTTTTTTGTAGGTCTTCGTGAAAAGTTTTAAAAGATCTATTCAACCCCCTTCTAGATTGTTTTCAATTTCGTGTGAAAGAAGCCAAAGTGAGGGAGTAGGTTGCTGAAATGAGTTGGAGTGTTTCAGTTATTGCTTTGCTAGGTGTCCTTAATTTATCGAGCCACATGTCTTAATGCATGTAATGCATCAAACCACATGTCCTAATGCATGTAATGCATCAAGCCACATGTCTTAATGCACGTAATGCCATTTGCCTAATTAAAATGCTGCCACTTGTCACCCATAAAACTAGTCCACATGTCAATCATCCAATGGTGCCAAATGTCATTAACTCATAGGCTTAATCTTTGCAATTTTCATATATCAATTTATCTTGCCACTTGAAAGTTTTCCTAATCTAAATATATATTTAAATACCTCAATTCTCTAATGGTATCAATTAATTCCAATTTAATCACTATAATCACTTGATCAAAAAAATTCAAGTCATAAGTTTTTCATATTCTAATCATAGCAAAATTCTAATTCATATCACTCATGTACTCTCATAAACATGTATTATTTCAACTAGGGTATATTTTGGGGCCTTACAATTACACTGTATGGAACACAATCAAAAATGAATTCAATTATTTCATTTGACATTTTTACCCTTAACTAAAAAATAATCTTATTAAATAATAAACATTCACACTTACATAGAGCAAGTTATAAATATCAATTTCATTATAAGTGATATCATTAAAAAAATTCATTATTAAAATGAACTTTTTTGAAGAGTGGCTACAGTTGCGTGGGTATTATTGCAGTGATAGGGTTATTGCGTTGAAGAGTAATAGGGTTATTGTGTGGGTATAATTGGAAGACTTTTTTTTCAACGTTTAAAACACAAGAGTTGCAACGTTTGTAATTCAATTCACGAGGGTTTGTAGTTGAATTGAATTTACAAAGAGTAGTGGGTTTTAATTACATAAGTGAATTAAATTCATGTTTGTTTTTCTGTTCCAAACAGTTGAATTGAATTCAATGTTGTAATTGAATTCAATTTAACTAGTTCCAAACAAGGTGTAAGTCACAAAATAACAAGTAGCAGATGATCACTTTGTTAATCGCCTTTGTGGACCTTCCCGCTTGCATTTTTTTAGTTTATTATCAATCAACTTTCATTTTTATTATCAATCAATTTTTAAAATTTAAAAAATGCATTGTCATTTTATTATGTATGGTAGCTACAATAATCTTTGAGGTTGTTTTGTTATTTTTGTGGTAGGAGAGTTTTATCTCTCCAAATGTTATACTCCAACTCTTATTAATTTAAAACAATTAATTTTTTAAAAAATAAATAGCCTATTTAGATTATATGTATATATTAAAGTAACGTTGTGTATTTTAGAGTAATTGTATCATATGTTTTAACTTTATTAAATAAATTGACGAGTACTTTAATTTTCTTAAACATATTATAAATACTCATTAGTAAACAGAGAAATTTTATATTTTAGATAGACATTAGTATATAACTATATAAATAAATATGTAACATTAGTAAATGCCTTTTAGCAAATAGATGACTATAATTATAGCAACAATTCCAAATGTTGCATATATAAAATTTTATTGCAACATTTTTTAATTGTGTTGCCTTTTCTTATATATAGCAACAAATTATTATTACCGTTTCTTTTTAATATTAATAAACACAACAGTTTAAAAATTGTTGTGTTATATTAATTTTCAGCAACATATTTAAAAACTGTTGTAAACATGTTGTTGCTTAAAGCTCTTTGTGTTGTAGTGGGAGTTGGTGCAGGCTCAAGATTGCCTGATTGTTCACATGCTTATGGGTCATGTTCACCTTGTAAATTGGTCATTGTTAGTTCAATATGCTTCTCGCTTGCACAGGCTGAGACTTGCCCTGTATCTTACAGGTGCATGTGTAATAACAAATCTTATGTCGTTCCATAGACAACTTTTTCTGTTTGAGATTATATCTGTCTGAAAAGTAAATTCAACTTCCTTTGTATTTTATTTCAGCAATAAAGTGACGACAATGAGGTGGTCAAATCATTTATAATTTATAAGATGACATCTAGTGTAAATTTGTTTTACCCTTATTCTAAAAAATTAGACATTAAATTCATATTAGTTTAATGAGAATCATATTAACCCTTTTCACTTTTTATTTATATATGCAAACATTTTTTAGTCAATTTTAATGCCATAGCATCATTTGACATAATTTTACTTATCATGACTATTCTTAGTCGTGATATTTATAAACATTAATTATTGTTCGAAAAATAAACTTAATTTTTAGCTTCAAAAGTGTTAAGCTTTAATCCATTATCTTTGTAGAATATGATTCATATTTTGGCCCATTATCTGGAGTCTACTATCTAGAATTATCTAATGGTTGGAAGTTAGGTGAATATTGTACTAAATGATGAAGGTTGGAAGAATTATTAAATGTAAGGAGTAGAAGATGAATCTAGAACTTTTCTATGACTAATATAAAAAGTGGACGGGTCTCATATTGTAAGCTAAGCCAAAAAAATAAGAAGAGCTTATAATAGAAAGCCTTCTTTCCTCTAAGCCTCTTCCACTTCACTTTCCCAAATTCCTTTATAATATTCTTGTTCTAACAAAGTGGTATTAGAGTTAGGTTGTCTTAGTCATAAAAAAAGGAGGATGGAAAATAACATGTTTCCCTTCCACTTTCCTCGCCTCATTAAAGACAACTATGGAAGTTGGTGTATTCACGTAAAGACTTTACTAGGCTATCATTATGATGGGAGATGATAAAGAAAGGTTATGAAGAACCTTAAAATAAGGCTTCTTGAAGTCCTACCCAAAAGGCGGCTTTGCATAAGGCCAAAGAAGGGATCAACAAGCCCTCACTCTCATTGACCAATGCTTGGATGATGCCGAGTTCGAGAAAAATAATATCTTAAGTTTACGATAGCTTTTAGAGAAAAACTATGAGATTAAATTTAAAGATGGACATTGTAAGATAATGAATGAGAGGAAAAAATTGATTACTAAATTGCCAATGAAAAGAAATCGATTATTCTCCTTAAATATTCAAAATGATGTTGCTAAATGCCTACAAGCAATTGTAAAGGAGGATTACTGGATTTGGAACTTGAGGTTAGATCATATAAACTTTAATAACTTAAATTTGCTTCCAAAAAAGGACATTGCAAAAGGTTTGCCTTTCATCAAGCATCCTAATCAACTATATGAAGGTTGTCTCCTTATAAATCAATTAGAAAAAGATTTTCGAAAGATACCACATCAAGAGGAAATAAGCCATTATATTTTGTCCACTCATATATTTGTAAATAGATAAATCCAAGTTTTCATAAAAAATTAGTTTTTAAAAACTCTTTATTAAGGATTTTAGCCATAAAAAAATAGGTTTATTTTCTTAAAGAAAAATTATTGGCATTCATTATGTTCAAGATGTTCGAGGCTAATGTAGAAAAGGTATGGGATTTGATAGGGGAGTAGAGTTCATATCCAAAGAATTCAACAACTACTATGAAGATAATTGGATACTTCGTCCTTTAAATGTGCAAGGTCTCCATAATAAAATGGTGTAGTTGAACAAAAAATAAAACAATTCTTAACATGGCGTGAAGAATGTCAAAAGCTAAGAAGATGCTAAAGGAGTCCCAGGCTGAAGTTGTGGGTTGTTTATTATAACTATCCAATAGGAGTATCTCTAAAATTCCTTTTGAAATTACTCCAATAGAACCATAGATTGGAAGAAAACTAACCATAGATTGGAAGAAAACTAAGTGTAAAACACCTGTGAGTCTTTAGAAGCATAACTTATGCCCATATTCTGGATGAAGTATGTATTAAAATTGATGATAAAAGTCAAAAGCTAGTCTTCATTAGCTATGACAAGGTGTCTAAAGGTTACAAGCTTATAATTCGGTTAATGGAAAGATCATTGTGAGTAAAGATGTTGAGTTTGATGAGGAAGCTTCATAGGATTGGAATATTAAAGAGAATGAAGCCTATGATTTCTTTCCTATATTTAAAGAAGAAGCAAAAAATAATCAACTACTGAAGAAATAGTTAGTCCACATCAACTTCTAGTTCATTACAAGTTCAAGATGATAGATTGTTGCAGTGGATAAGACAAGATTATGCCGAAAGCCATATGCAGTCTAATAGTTTTGGTTTAATTATGAGACTTGTACTCAACCCTATTACATAGAGATTTTGATTTGTTTAAAAGATAATCTCAATAATATTGAAAGAAGTTAGCTTTTAGGTAGGAAAAGAAGAAGAAAGTGTTACATACACCCTCTCTATAATTCCCTTTCATCCTTCTTTTATTTTCTCTTCTTCTTTATTCTATTTTTTTTGGTGAAACTAAAGCTATGAGTGGCTAAATCTAAATTTTCTAATTCAAGGGGATTTAAAAATCTAGTTTAACTTTGTGAGGTTTTATTCTAAACCTAGATTTTTTATTCTAATTCAAGTATTTCTTGTTGGCGTTCTTTTATTTCATGAGTAATCAATATTAATTGATCTGACAAATTAATTCGATGTTGATTATTCTATAGCTATCTATGACTTCAATGTTTCGTAATTGTCATGAATAATTGGTGTAAGGAGTAAATATGTTATTTATGAATCTGCATATTTAACTTATGGGAAATAAGAAAACAAAATTAAATAGTTGTAGCTAGCTCAATTATTTAATTTAAGGGTTAGTCTTTTTCATTAAGTTTATTGTTATCATTTAATTGATATAGATTGCTATCATACCCAATTAATTTATGGTAAGTTTTGGTTTGAATGTTAGGTTTAAACCAATTAATTTAAGAAAAATTAAGACTTGTTATCACTATCCTCATAAGTTTCAGATTAACTACTTGAATTAGATAAATTATTCTTTTTATAGTAATGATAAAAGTTACAGTTGGAAGAGATGCTTCCCCTAAATCAAATTTAAGAAAAATTGAATTTCTCATTTTTATATTTAGTTTATTTCTTTTGATTCCTTGTTAATTATAGTTTATTATCCAGTTAATCATAAAAAAATAATTAGTTTTATCGATTGAAATTAATAAACTAGTTTTGAGTTCTCTTTAGATTCTACTTGGTTCCATGATTACCACAAGAGTTTAGTGAATCAGAATTAATTTTGAGGGCTTTGATAACTTGTTTAGAATTTTAGCGCCATTATCAAAGAACTATTTTAGTTTCTTAATTTCATTGCTTTATTTTACAATTTACTGCTAATCTCTTGACTTGTATGACCTGTTCTTCTCAAGCAGGTGAATTGTAATATAATTCAGAGATTGAGAAGTGAACATATCATTTAAGGGAAAATACCAACAAGGAAAAAATTATTCACTTTCAAAGGTGAAAGTTGAGATAGGTCTAACAATCAGTGAAAATTCTAATTTCCAAGAAGTTGAGAAAAGATGTAAATCCTAACATTAAAACATTGAGGGAATTAGATGCACCAAATTTGAATCAACAACCCTTATATATAAGATTTGTAGACGTTGAGGTAAATTTCAAATTGATTTTTGGTTCAATTCATTTACCCCTATTTTTTGCGAACTTGCAAGTGAAGATCCACATAAGTGCTTTACAAAATTCCACGTTGTTTGCTCTAGAATAAAGTCACAGGGAGTGACAGAAGAGTAAATTAATCTCAGGGTCTTTTCAATCTTATCGAAAGATAAGGTGAATGATTGATATTATTATCTTCCCTCTGGCTTAATGTAACATGGACTGAAATGAAAGGTTTATCCTTGGAGAAGTTATTTCATGCATTATAAGCAACCAATATTAGAAAGAAGATTTGTGTGATAAGACAATTCATTACGAATATTACGAGAGATTTAAGGAATTATGTGCTAGCTACCCATACTATCAGATTACTGACTAACTTTTGATTCAATACTTTTATGAAGGACTACTAATAATGGATAAAAGTATGGTAGATGCAATGAATATAGGAGTTTTAGTAAACAAAACATTAGAAGCAGCCAAGCAACTAGGGAATGGGTAGGCTTAATGCCACCAAAACCCGTAGTAAGCCCAACTTCTACTAAAAATTCGGCATGACCCAT
>JAOQMR010107522.1:0-12047 GCA_027563865.1 Erythroxylum pelleterianum
TTTCTGCTTGTTTTTACCTTTTTCACCCTCATTGTCACTATTCTTTGAGACCAAGGCTGAACCTTCATTCTGGACTTTTATAGTTCCATATTTTCCCAACATGACACTTTTCCGAGCTTCCACTCTTCTAACTTCAGAGAAGACTTCTCGGATTGAAGGTAGTGGCCTTCTTCCCAAAATCTGTCCCCTAACTTCATCCAATTCTTCCTTCAAACCAGCCAGAAAAACAAACACTCTTCCCCTATCCACTTTCTCTCTATATTGGGCTGCATCTTCTGGATCTTTCCACGTTGTTTCCTCAAATAGATCCAACTCTTGCCATATTATAGTCATCTCATTATAATATGCAGTCACATCTTGCTCACCTTGCTGCATTTTCCACATTTTTGAGTTGAGTTCAAACAGTTGAGCATAGTTTTCCAGGTCTGAATATGTTTCTTTGACTGCTTCCCATACATCTTTGGCTGTTGGGAGAAAAATAAAGGGTCTTCCAACCCTTGGTTCCATGGAGTTGATAAGCCATGCTGTAATCGTGGCATTCTCCAAGCTCCACTAGTCAAAATTGGGGTCTTCTAGTCTTGGAGTTTGGACTGCTCCTGTTATGTACCCTATTTTTCCTTTTCCAGTGATTACTAGACAGGCTGATTGGGACCATTCTAGGTAATTTCTTCCATTCAACTTCTGGATTGAAATATGTAGGGAATTTTCTGGTTGTATGCTAACTGAATCAGGTTGGTTTCCTCATCCAGAGAGAGGGGTAGAGCTGTTGGTGGTCTCGAGGGATGAAGACCGAGATCCCACCATTGCAGCCTTGTAATTCATGGAAGAGCGTGAGGCTCTGATACCATGTAAAAGCTTATGACTTTTATTCAGATGATGATAAAAAGATGTACAGATACTGCTATTCTTATATAGAGCTAGGGTACATAGTTATGGGAGTTTTCCTAATTAGGAAGACTCCTTATTTGGAAATATCCCTAATATAGATAGATATTACAGCTAAGGATAATCCCTTAATTAAGGGACTATCTATTATTATGGGATTCTCTACACATCTTAAAGCCATTATTTCAACACTTGCATAAGAAAAGTTTAAATTCTTATATTAAAATACGTTAGATCCTTTCAAAATTCAAGCTGGATCTCTTAAGCAAAAAATTAGTGAGAAAACTTCCTAAGATGATATTGATTGCTTTTTGCATTTTTATGCAGTTTTATTGAATTAGTTTATACAATTGTCTTCATTATCTGTGAGTATGAGCATTGACATAAAAACTATATCCCAGTTGGCATCATAATACCGTTTTATATGGGCAAATACTTGCATAGACTTATTTAACAAATAAGGAGGGAAAGAGGAATAAAAAGAAACCTATAAGTAAAAGAAATAAAAAGAAGACAGATCAGATGAGCTAGGGTCATCCTTATAAACGAAAAAAATTTTACAAACTATAATCCTACTTTTAGAGAGTCAAAGTACTAAAAATCCCAATTTTGTTGTTAGTCAAGAACTTTCCTTGGACCACGCCTATGAGTAATATAGAATCCAAGATTTAATGTAGTTAAAATTTTCTGTTCAATGCTACAATAGTAAATAGCTCACGAAAGAGTATGTAACTAGTAGAATACCCAATTCCATAGTGCAACTTGATATTGGAGTAGGCAGTATCGAATCAATCTACCATAAGCCACCCTAAAACAAGTGAAGAGAACATTCCAATTTGCCAGTTTCATCAATTACTAACAACGACCAAAGTTGTAGTATCACTACATCACTGTCAGCATGATTCCACTAATTAAACCATCAACATATCTGCTATCCTAGCAATCAATCCATCCATTCACTGTATCTTTCAAATTGGTTTAGAAAAGCACAACCAAGCAACCCGATGCGAAATTAGAAATCGTCAGACTGCAAAACGGTTCCTTCCATCCTTAATCATGAAAACCCAATAACAAAAGACCAGCAGGGAAAAAAAAAATCATACTTGATTACCCAAAAGAAACCCAACAAAATAACCGATACAAAAACACCCGCCAGACCACTTACACGCACAAACACAAACGAGACAGGTCACGCAAAACAATGAAAGTAAAAGAAACAGACTTCTGGTGATTAAAAAGAAAGTCTTACAAGACCGTGTCTTTCACCGGCTTGAAAAGAAAGCTTTTGGTGGTTCATGGCCTGTGTATAAAGCTGAGAGAGCGAATTAGCGGCGCTGCAGAACGACGCGTACATGGTCCGATCCACCTCGTCGAGGCTCGTAGCTATTGATTTCCTCTTCTTACCCATATTTGTATATGTTGCCAACTAATCACTATCCTGTTCGATACAACAAATTTAATTAAAAACCTATACTACGTATCTCCTCCCTTTTCTGTGAAATAATTTATCATCTCAGAGAACCCTCTCGTGATTGATTGATTGATTTCGATTTGCTGTTCTCTATTTGTTTGGACGAAAGTAACTGCGGAAAGTATAGAGAAAGATAATGAAAAGATGAGATATGGAGGTGGTGTTTTGGCTGTATATGCATTTGGGATTTGTGCTTTTATATGGGAGAGATTGCAGGGGAGAGACGCGGTGTTTTGTGTACGGGTAAAGTAAAGTCGAAAGACAACGTCTCGGGTTGGATTATAGATGGCGGATGTTGTTCGTCTATCCATGGGTTTCAAAGATCCGGATTATTAGATCTTCGGTGGGAATGACAAAAGGGTCGGGTCTCGAACTTGGGACACCATTTTGTTTTCTTTAAAAAATATGTTTGGTTTGGGCTCGGTTTCACCCGCCTTGGGCTCAATCAAGTTCAAGCTCGAGCACGGCTATTTCTAGCCTGGTCGAGACATGGGTCAAGTGAGCACACTCAAGCCCAACTCGACCTATTGTTATGCTCAAATTCTTCAAGTGCAAAACATTACATAAAATCTTATTAAAGCTTTTAAAATTTTAGAAATTATTAATAAAATCTTTCTATTTTCTCAATTTTTAAAAAATTCTCTTCTCTTAAAATTTGGTGAAAATAACGATAAAATATATATTCGATCAACAAAATTTGACTTTAATTAATAATTTAAGATAATTATAATAAATTATCAATTTAAATTAGGTTTAATTAATCCAGTTTAGTTTAAGAGTTGGTTAAATTTTTATGTAAATAATGTTTGATTAGTTCACGATTGATATTTATAATACGTGTGTTTTGTAGTTATTTTTAACCAAAGTTTAAGAGAAATAGTTTTTCTAGAAAACTGATAATTAAAATATTTTTTCTAGAATTTTAAATATTAAAGAGTTTTTCTACCATTTACTATACTGCGTAAAAGGTTTGTATTTTTTACATCATTAGTTTTGATCAATGTATCTATATTTACCCTAAAAAAGTATATTTTAAATTTATGTATTTTAATTAAACTTAAAATAATTTTAAATTAATTATTGTTAATTTGATTATATATCATAAATCTTAATTAAAAGTACAACAATAACAACAACTATAGCCTAGTGAAAGTCTTGCTAATTGCATGTCTGAGAAGGTATAGAAGTACGCAGTCTTGTCTTTAGCTGATAGCGAGACTATTTTCAATAGACGTATATAATATATATATATATATATATAGACACACACACACATATACATATTAAAATAATCAAGTAATAATAATTAAAATAAAATAATAATGAAATAGACATAAAAGATGACGATGATGATAATAATAATATAAAAATAAGTAATAAATAATAACACAATAAATATAAAACAAGGTTAAGAATAAGGCTAAAAGATAAACCAAGTAAATAAATACAAAAACAAGAAGGAGATAAGTAAATAAATAAATCAAACAAATTATTATAAAAAATATTTAGGCCAAATAAGAAAATGTTTAGGCTAATAACTAGGAGAGAAGTATTACATATTAAATGTTTTGGCTAAATATAAGAAATAAGACTCGAAGGAAAATGTTTAAAAGTCTTATGAGAAAGAAAATGACCTCTCTAAATAAGATCATTTACCCTTATCCTATAATTTTCTAATGAAGGTTATATTTGTGATAAGTTCCAGTAGAGTCATATTATTCTTAATCACCTCCTCTCAGTTCTTCCTAAGACTTTCCATTTTTTTCTTATAGTCTCTATGTACAATCTTTTTACATCTTCTCACTAGAGCACCAGGGTGTCCCCTTTTAACATGTCTAAATCACCTAAGCCTTACCTCTCTTAATTTTTCATTAATATTAACCACCTTTAATTTGCCTCTTATCATTACATTTATGACATTTATCTCTTTTAGTAAGGTTGCTCATTCAATGGAGCATCCTGGTAGCACGTTGTAATACTACACAAAATAACTAGACCTAAAACTATAACTATTGATGAGCCTAGCTCGATCTCATAGAGAGTGAGCATACAACTTTTGAAATGAAAATAATTGGTTTTTAGGTTGAGTTTGTTTGATTTCAAATAAGAAAATAAAACAAAACAAAAGTAAAGAAAAAAATTAAAGAAAACATTCAAAAATGATGAAAGTGATGAATGCATTAGGGACTCGGTCATCGGTTCAATCTCAGCCTACACATAATTAAACATACTTCACTAAGTTGTTATTTTCATGATTCTCCTAAAAACTATTAATCGTAGGTTAACAATAAGCTCTGTTAACACTAATTTTTCCTTAGGTCGTGTTTAATTAAGAGAGCTCGTTAATTAAACCTAGCTATCGAAAAACCTAAAACAAGCTCTGTATATTTAATTAGACAACTGCATTACGAGTTAGGAAAACAGATTAATCAAGGCAACAACCACACAAACTCGGGTCACTTAACCTAGGCTATGTTATCCCTAATGATTAAAAACTATTAGTTACCACAAATGAATCGTATTGTATTCGATTCTAGCAATGAGATCATACATAAAAACAATCAAATAGAGCATTCAATCATTCTTACACAACACCCAAGCAATAAATATAGGATAACATAATCAATTACTAAGAGAGAAAGAATAACAAACAATGACAGAATGCTTAACCGAGTTATTCGGTATTGATATCACCTCCGAATCAGTGTTAGGAAGCCTATCTCTCCATGGCCTCCATGGGTCTTCAAAATTGCAAGCTTTTGTTGCCCCTCTTGTTTCTCAAATGATTCATACCCAATCTCCCCTTTTGTCGTAACTTTTATACTAAAAATTAGGTTTTTAGGGCAGCTAGTCAAATATCGTGAGCGTGCATGTGGCTCACGGCTATGCATGGCCTCCTTGAGGGCTGACGATCGTGAGCCTTTGTTGCACCTGCCCATGTATGTTGAGTCATGGGCGTGAATTGTCATAGTCGTGAGGCACAATTTGATGCATGGTCGTGAGCTCTCCTTCATGGCTTAAACTCTTCATTTTTTTGCAATTTTCTTGTCTTCTCTTTCTCTAACCCTTCTTCTTCTTGTTTCATGAAGACAAGTGAGTGGGAATTTCAAGAAAATGGCTTAAATATTATGTTTTTGACTCACTATAGCTCTTTTGCTTCCGAATTGTACCTAAAACCAAATATAAACTAAAGTGAATGTCTTAAGCGCTTCTTATCATTAAACACTAAGTGTTATAGAATACATGTATAATCAAAGCACATATTAATTTCCTCCACAATTAGCTTTTGATCGTCATCAGGTAAAACATCAAAATTAAAGTCATAAACGCAAAAGCACTTACTCATTTTCCATATTTTCCAAAAATAGATAATCATAAGTAAAGAGGAATGACTTTCAAAATCATGACAAGAACTCAACATTCAATGTCTACTCATGATCAATCAACATTCACCACCTTTATAAACTGAGCAATTTAGAGGTAGACTTGACAAAATGTGTTTAAATTTGATAAATTCTTGAGCACGCACTAACACCATTTATAATTATGACATTTCACAACTTTGCATATTATTTCATTTCTCCACCACTAGGATTCACATGCATAACCATTAATAAAGGACTTTACGGTTTTAATGTGGGCAAGGGTAAGGTGAGATGTATTTGGGTAATGTAGTATAAAAACCATCAAAGTTAGTGAAGCAAAAGTAACACTTAATATAACATCAAGCGCAAAAACCAACATTCACTTACAATTGTGTACATCAAATATGATGAATGCAAAAACTATGTTTCCTAGCTCAAATTCAAGCTCTCACATCACAAACCATATGAAGTATATATCACTTACAAAAGTTGATCATATATAATACTTTGCAACCACAAGGAGTGACCCTTGGAAGCAACATCTACCTCATATGCATTATGATAGTGGTAGATTGCATAATGTTTTAATGGGTAGTTTAATATGTGTTTAATTGTTAAATTAAATAATTAGTGCATGTTTAGGGTATGATTGTATTGTTTAGTTAGACATTTATATTATGTGTTTTATAGGTTATTGTATGCCATTGAGCTTAAATTTTGCTTATTTGAGGTGCCTTGACGTGTTTGTTAGTGGTTTATATCAATTATAGAAGAACGAAGGAGAACCAGAGGAAGCTGGAAGCAAAACCCAGGGTCATGATCATGGCCACTGTGCCACGATCATGATAGAAGCAAGATGATGCCACAATCGTGGCCTGTGTGATAGACAACACGCATCGACTTACCAAACTTCATTTTTAGGGACATTTCAGACTTTTTGAGACTGGGAAAACCCTAGAGTTTTCCCTAATTGGAAAACATTATAAAAGGAGAAGAAAAGAACCCTGAAAGGGAGTTTACATTCTACCACTTTGGGAAAAAGCTTCAAGAGGAGAGAAGAAGAAGAGAGAGGAGAGGGCTTCCGACACTGCTGCCTTCCTAAGTCATCCCAGTCCCATCTAAGTAACATTTTGTTTGTCTTTGTCATTTTCTTCATTTAATGTGTAAGATGAATATGATTATGTTTATGGGTTATGGATTGATGATGATGTTTTAACTTGTCTTTAGGGATTTAAACTTGATTCAATGTTAATATAGTCATTTTTGTGTTATTTCAATTGGGTGTTGTGATTATTGCTATAAGTTCACGCTTCGGTAATAAATCAAGAGAGTGAATCAAATGTGAAATGATTAGGTTGTTTAACGAGAGTTAAATAATCTAATAGATTATGTAATTAATCAAATCGACAATTATACAGAGAGAGATCCCGTGTGAGACTTGATAGTTTATTAGAAAGCTTCAGAACTGATTAAGTCGTGAGTTGATAGTTAATTGAGAGATTACAAATTTGGTAACCTGACTTAATTAGGTTTATTATTTAGGGTTAATGATTATAACTCGAGAGAGAGTAATCCATCTTACGATAGTCTAGAATTGATACCACAATAACACAAAAGTGATTAGGTTTGCATTGATGATAGGATAAATACTCTCTCATAATTTAGTAAATTTTCTTGTATGATTTCCTATTGTGAATTTGGTGTTGCTCAATATTCAATTTCTTGCGTTAATTTCACAAATTAATTTTGTCATTCACCTTCATGTGTTTACTCTTCTGTTCAATTTTTATTTTCATTTTACTAATTTTTTAACCTTAGATAACTTAAGATTAGATTAATTCACATCTCCTCGTGGGATCGACACCTTTGGTACCATAAGCTATGATCTGTATATTTACAGATCTTGGGGGTTTTACATTAGATAAAACTTGTTCAACAAGTTTTTGGCGCCATTGTTGGGGAGTAGTAGGATTAGTTTAATTCTTTTAGTCTAAGGCGTTTTCCCCACACTTGTGTCCATGCACTTGCATGAACACAAGAGTTACTAGAAGCTCGAGTCGGATAACCGAAATGTTAGAGCTTGAGATCATCTGTTTAGAGTGCACAATCTGAAGAGCGAGACGTGAAGAAGAAAATATGAAAACAAACATGGTTGAAGAGTTTCATCAAGAATTCGATCAGGGAGGCAACCAAGGACCCTCATGGATTTCATAAGACTGAGGTTTAATGCTACTAATCAAGGTGTCACGAGTTCATCTGTCCAAGCATCATCATTTGAAATAAAACCTGCTGAACATGTTGCAGTAAAACGTACAGTTTTACAGATTGAACAACAAGGATCCCAGTGCACATATCGTGAACTTTCTCGAGATATGTGATACCTTTCAATATCATCAGATGTTAGAAGACGTTGTTAGGATGAGGCTTTTCCCCTTTACATTAATGGATAGAGCTAAAGCATGGTATCACTCTCTCAGTCTTGTAAATATCACAACGTGGGAGTAATTGGTATGAGCATTTTTAGAAAATTACTTCCCCCTCACCAAAACCCCAAAAATAATCAAGGAGATCACGAACTTCCAACAGAGTGATAGGGAATCACTTTACAAGGCATAAGAGAGATACAAGGACTTGCAAAAAAGGTATCCACGTCATAATTTGCCCAAAGAATTCCTTTTGCAAAACTTTTATAATGGAGTGAACCCATCTGCCCGAGGCACTATTGATGCATTGTTGAATGCAAAACACACTACTAGTCTTATGCTCAAAATCGCAAGTATACGGGTGGTACTTTTAGTTGAAAGCAAATATCGATCCCACAAGGATTGTGCTTAGACACCACTTAATTTAGGTTGTTCTTTGTTTAAGAAATTTAAGTCGAATTTAAAAGATAAGTAAAATAAAGAAAAAAACTAAAAGTAATAGGGAACAACGCAACCTAAACCAAAATCGTAAACTAAGACTAGGAGAAAATCAAGATTAAACATTAGGACTTGTCATTATCCCTATTTGCTCCCTCTGATTAATTGATTCAATTTATGCTTGGCTCAAGATTTCGTAAAATTCTAGCTACCCTCTCTCAAGGTGTAACTAAATGTCATTAGTTAAATAAATTAGGATTAACTTTGGGATCTCTCAATTTGCAAAACCTTTCATAAACATTTAACTAGATATGAAGCTATTCTATAGGCAGTGTATTGATCTATTGCAATCTCTTCTTAATAAATTAATAGCTTTTTATTTATAGGTTTATTAATTGTCAACTCTAGTTGTACAAATTAACACAAATTACCATGCTCACTCTCTCGGTTTATTGCAAGGTTTAAGCATAATAAATAACACAAACATGTATATCATTAAATCAATAACCAAAGGTTCACAAATAGTTTAACAACAAACCCTAAAAGTTGTTTTGGCCAATCATAATATCCATAACATCCCTAACAATCAAATAATCCATGGTAAACATGCTAGAAAAGAAAGAAATTGAAATAAGACTAGACGGGGTAGCTCCTCCTCTTCTTTGCCCAATCTAGAAAATCTAGATGACAGGGTGGTGCTCTTTGCCCAATCGGGAATGAAACTTTGAATCTCCCCTATCTCTAGGCTCTTAATCTATCTTTTAGCTCCAGGAAGCAAGTTCCATGATCCTTTGGCAGCTCTCGGGAAGTCATGAAAACCTAACAACATACATAAAACTCACGTGTCTCTTCAACTTCTAGTTCCCATGATCTTGAGAATTATACTTGTCCTTCCCACGATCGTGGGTTAACTTAACAGAAACTTTCTCCATAGATTTCACATGATTGTGGAAAACATGCCCTTTTCCACGATCCTGGCTTCTTGTTTTTTAGTAGCTCCACTTCTCTTCTCTTCTCTTGGTCCTTAGCTTAATCACAAAGGTGTCCACCCTCCATTCCTACACCAAAATGATCAATTCCTACAGTAAACTAATATCAAACATAAAAGAACAATCATGAAGATCAAACTAAACAAAAACACATAAAACAAGTCCTAAAACATAATAATACTAACCTATCATACAATAAACACATACTAAATACTTAGAAAAACACATACTAATGCACAATTATCAACTTCCCCACACCTAAATCCTTGCTTGTCTCAAGCAAAATGAAACACAACCAATCAATTCTATCACTTCATTTTCATAAAAATCAAAGCATGTAATCCCTCAAAGCATAGCCAACTCAAGTATTAAGCTATTACACATATCATAACTACTTTTCATTAGTGTACTTAAGCAAACTCAATTTATGGCACCATCACTCAAAGATAAGTATAAACACATAATGAATCTTCCTCACGGTTTCACTCATTTCTCTCAATTGTTTGATGGTTAGTGTTTCACTCAAGCCCTCTATACGAAACTACACTACCATAGGCTTGCTAAAACACCAATTCTCCTCTACAATGATTACATGCATAAATTGATCAAAAGAGCTTATTTCAAGTTGTACTGTGGTAAGGGTTAAGGTGGGTCAAAAGAGGTAAAGGGTTTAATACAAGCATGCATAAAGTAATAAGGGAACAAAGGGATACAAAACATATTCTAAGATACACAACTGTAAATATACTACTACTCCACACTTATTGATGCTACCCAAAATGTTCATCCTTTTTCCTTTCTTTCTTTTCTTTTCTTCTTTTTCTCTTTTTTATTTTTATTTTTATATAATTGAAGAAAAAACAAACAAAATAGAAACTAGATACAATATGATCAAAGAGTAAAAGTATAACTCAACTTATCTCGGGAAGAAAAAATTTGTACAAAAAATCCCAAACTAGCGCATCAATTAATACTTTACTAAGCTTGTGAATGGGTAGACTAATGAGATTTCGGGTTTTGAAATATGAGGTGTTTTCAAGAAACAAAAGGGTTAAGGTTTAACGGGGCTAATAAGGTATAATAACAAGGGTAGGTCATTTAAGCCAAGGGTTATCACAAAAAGGGCCTTAATCATTTCTATTAAGCATGCATCCAGTAGACTCAAACCGATTCAAAGCAAGCTCTGAAGGTAGTAACCTAAAGGGGCATCACACAATCAAAAAAATAAGATGGCTATAGATAAAGTTATATAAGCTCAATCCTCACATTGGCTCAAATGAAAATTCATTATGCATCTCTACACTACCTCATTGCTCAAGTGTTACATTTTGAGTAAGCTTATGCAACCAACTACTTTTCATCACTCAACATGATTCTCTCTCCTCAAGTAGCCTAATTTAAGTTCAAGCATGCATTCAATCTTATTTCAACTACCATGACAGAATCTTATGGCAAAACACATCAAAAATGATTCAAGTGTAGTTCCTTTGCTTAACACAACACAACATCAAACAATAACTTAATATACTTAAAATATGCATCCTAAATAGTAAATAAAACAAATTTAAATGATGCAATTGACAAGGAAAATGTCACATCCCCACACTTGGATAGCACACGTCTAACCCTTCCTTTGCTTGACAACAGTACACGTCTCTAACACTTTTCGATTTAATGGGATGTTTGACGATGCCATGAGGTTGCGACTATTTTCTTTCACTTTGAGAGATCAGTCAAAGGCGTGGTACAATTCACTCAGCTCAGGGCAGATTACTACTTGAGAATAGCTAGTCTAGGCATTTCTCGCCAAATACTTTCCATTGACCAAGGCAACAAGGATCATTAAGGTAATCACAAATTTTCAACAAAGCAATGGAGAGTCTTTCTATGAAGCTTGGGTGAGCTTTAAAGAACTAAAAAGAAGTTGTCCCCACTATAACCTTCTGAGGGAATTCCTCGTGCAAACATTCTACAATGGTGTAAATCAGAGCACAAGAGGGATTATAGATGCAGCTACGGGAGGATATTTGATGAGGAAAATTGTCAATGCAGCGTATAACCTTTAAGAAGAGTTAGTGTTGGACCCCGAATATTTTTCTTGGAAAATTAGAATGTATTAGATGAAATTGATGAATAGTGATGATTGATTTGAAATATGGTAGTGCCTATTTTGTGATTTGTGTAGTCATGGATATGAGTAGTAAGTGGTTACCGGCAAAAAGCTAAGCCCAAAAAGGGGCATTTAAGTGTTACATTCAGAGCAGGGAATAAACCATCTGAACAATGGAAAGAATGAGTATTTTGTGTATGCATTATGTTATAGATTAAATTTTGGAGATTGAATTATGTTTTACATAAATTGGATGATAAATTGGATGAAGAGTATTGTGGTTGTGAGGGAAATGTGTGAAATTGAGATGGAAAGAATGGATTGGTTTTGATGACTTTGAGGTTTTAAGGAAATATGTATGTGGTA
>JAOQMR010107566.1:0-12046 GCA_027563865.1 Erythroxylum pelleterianum
CAACCAAAGAGGACAATACTGAGGGGCCTCTACGGAGACCCCATAGTTGTAGTCGGTCGCGTGATCACTTGGGGCATACCGGAAAATCCACCCGGGTGCGCAAAACACTGGCCGCTACATCGAGAGAGCATTGTAGGACTACCGCTCCATTCAGTGTCTTTGTTTCGGCTAAATAGCACTCCCTAGCGATTCGCTGATGGACCCTGACAATACCGACTCCCTGGGGTGTTGGGAATTTCATGGCTTGATAGTAGGTTGATACAACCGCTCTGAGGGCGTTTTGGGTAGCTCTTCCGATTATGGCATTGTATGCTCCTATAAACTTCACGACCAAGAATTCGACATTCCTCTCTATCTGGCATGGTTTTTGACCGAATTTTACTTCCAGGAAGACTCGGGCAAATGGATAGGTCGATGCTCCTGTTAGCCCTTTGATGGGCCCCTCTATGGGTAGTAGTCGCTCTTCCGATATCTCCATTTGCTTAAATGCGTCATAATACAGTAGGTCGACCGAGCTACCTGTATCAATCATTACCCTTTTCACCTCGTTACCATCCATATTCAAGTTGACCACTAGTGCATCATCATGAGGATAGCTAACACCATCCAGATCAAATTCGTCGAACGAGATCACTTCATGGTCTCGCTTCTTTTTCTTCATTGACAGGTCCTATCTGGCATACCTCTTTCTTCCTCTAACAGTGGACCCTCCTACTGCACTACCCCCGAAGATCGTGTTGATGACCCTAACCGGTTGGTCATTCAGCTGTCCAGCATTTCTATCACCTCTTGCCTGGACTGTTCTCTCGTGTAGCATCGATCGTCCGTATTCCTATTCTGCCGCCCCCCATCGTTCATGTTATTTCACCTCCAGGGCCTTAGCTAGTTGTCAGACCGACCACGTCTACCCTCATTGTCTTGATCGGCATTGTTTCCATACTTCAAAAATCAACCCAGCAGTCCTCTTTGAATAAGGAGCTCGATTTTTTTCTTTAAGTCCCAGCAATCCTCCGTGTCATGACCAACATCTCTATGGAAACGACAATATAAAGAAGAATCCCTCTTTTTTAGGGGAGTTTTCAATTTATTAGGTTCTCGGAGGGATTCTCCTTCTGCTCTCATGACCTCCAGTACTTCCGCATACAGCCTTTTGAGCGGAGTGAAGGATTCTCTCCGTTGATCCTTTCGATCGGTCGGCTTTTTCCAGCTAGACTGATCTTTCTGTCGCTTGTACAAATCGTCTATTCTGCCACTTGGCCCGCGGTCATCTGCTCTGCATTTTGTGTTTTTCAACACTTCCTCTAGCTGGACATACTTATCCGCCCGATTTCTTATCTCCTGAATAGATCTGGGCTGATCAAAGGCTAATGACTTCTTAAACTCTTCATCTCTGGTGCTGATCATAAGGGCAGCCAACATGGACGAAGCGGGTGAGGTTAGGGACTTCAACAGCTTCATTATTGAACCAAGTGATGAACTCCCATAGACTTTCGTTCCTTCCTTGGGTCAACTGCATTACTTCTAGTGCAGTCTTCTGCGGCCGTTTACTTGTAGCAAATTGGTTGAGGAACATTAGCTTGAAATCCTCAAAATAGGTTATCCATTGTGGGGGTAAGCTGTTGAACTATCTTCAGGCTCCTTCTTGGAAGGCTGTACAGAAGGCCTTGCATTGAATGGAGTCTGGGACACAATGCAAGTTCATCGTCGATTGGAAGTGCTGTAGATAGTCGAGAGGGTCGGTCTTTTCGGTATATTTTTTCGAGGTTGGTATCTTAGTACCGATCACTGAGAGGCTATCCAAGTTCTCCGGAATAAAAGGAAAGCTATACTGTGTTGATGATTGACCCGATCGGGGATTCATGACCATGTTGATTCGATCGTCCATGATTTTTTTTAGGGCTTCAGCAGAGTGGCGATCGGCCATCATCCCAATCTGTCGAGCGGGGGTTGGCTGCTGTTCTGGTTGAGATCGTAAGATCTGGCGAATCAATAGGTTGGCAGCCTCCTCTATTTGTCTTTGGGTGAGAGAGATTTGTGGTGGTGTAGGTAGATTCGCGTTTAGGGGATGCTGAATGTGAGGGTGGGAATTGGTTCCGGCGTTGTCCTCCAGGTCTACGCTCTGTGCTGCTTGATTTGGATTGTGAGGTTGTGGTTGATCATCCGGGTGTGAAGATTGAGTGTGGTTGTGCGGCAGTAGCTCACCTGTGCTAGGATTTTGGTTGATGGGTGGAGGACGGATCTGGGGATCATGGTGCGTTGTCGGTAATCGCAACCCCATTCGTTGCAATACAAGTGCCGCGACGGCGGCTACATCAGGATTAGTTGCTACCGCCTGACTAATCTGAGTGCTTCTGGACGTGGTGCCCTGACGCCTGGCCCCACGGTGGGCGCCAACTGGTTCTATCTGAATCTGCTAGGGCTAGACGTCGTTATGTGGATCCATGAGTCTGATTGGTTTCAGCTAGAGAACACCTGCAAAACAATAAAAGGCACACCGGGGGTTGATTACCGGTAGGCCCCTCCGACGCTCAAGTTAGACTTTTTGGTAAGGGTTTTGACCACTGTGAAAAGAGAAAAGTAGGGTAATAGTGTTGTACCTGTATCATGGTGAAATAGTACCTTATATAAAGAATATTGGCTAGGTATCGGTTAGGTTTAGGT
This sequence comes from Erythroxylum pelleterianum, assembly GCA_027563865.1. Lineage (NCBI taxonomy): Eukaryota > Viridiplantae > Streptophyta > Magnoliopsida > Malpighiales > Erythroxylaceae > Erythroxylum > Erythroxylum pelleterianum. Next base: position 2,662 of record JAOQMR010107566.1, read on the forward strand.
CATCGTCTGGGTGTGGGCCGATCGGCCCACGTGCTGATCTGGGTTGGACTTGGGCCTTGGACCTTGGGCTTGGGCCAAGCCAACCGACCCAACCAGTGTTGATATGACCATAACAATGCTATGCGAAAGTGGTCTACCTTATGGTTACTGGGCAGAAGCCATGTAAATTGTCTGTTAGATAATTAACAGGTGCCTTATAAGATGTATTTTGAAAAAGACCCACTATGAGTTATGGAAAGGAAGAAAACAGAATGGCGCTTACTTTTGAGCATTTAATTGCAAGTGCTTCATTCTAAATGATGGAAAAAAAACCTTGGAAAGTTCGATGCAAGATCAGATGAAGCTATCTTTCTAGGCTACAGTACCGCTAGTAAAGAATTTAGAGTTTACAATAAAAGAATAAAGAAGATAGAAAAATCAATACTAGTAGTATTTGATGAAGCATTACCCTCGACAACAGCAATTCATTCAGATGATAAAGAGGATCGTTTCTATAAATACATCACAAACTCAAACAATAATACCTTCAAAATTACAAGATCAAGAAGGCCCTTTTGAAGCTAGGACAGAACAGGCTCCTTCCTCTTAGCAGGAGCCTATACAGTGAAGAACACCAAGAGAATGGAGAGGTCTTGATATACATCAATACATTTTAGGAGATCCCTTTGAAAGTCTAAGAACCAGATCATCCTTTAAAAATAACTTTTTTGTCCTCATTTCATAATTAGAACCACAGACCACTGAGGAGGCTCTTATTGATGAAAATTGGGTTTCAACCATGAAAGATAAACTAAATTAGTTTGAAAAAAACAAAGTTTGGAATCTAGTACCTCATTTGAAAAACAAGTTGTTCATTAGAACTTGTTGGGTATTTCAAAACAAACTTGACGAAAATGGTAAAGTGGTAAGCTAGACTTGTAGCTCAAGGTTATAATCAATAGGAAGGTATTGATTTTGATGAAGCTTATGCACCTGTTGCTAGACTAGAATGGATTAGAATTTTACTTGCTTTCACATATTATAAAAACTTCAAATTGTTTCAAATGGATGTCGAAAGCGCATTCTTAAATAGATATATTAACAAAGAAGTGTTTGTTAAGCAACCTCTAGTCTTTGAAGATTAAAATCATCCTAACTATGTAATGAAATTGACTAAAGACCTGTATGATCTAAAATAGGCCCCTCAAGCATAGTATGAGAGGCTAAGTAATTTTCTGGTTGAAAATAACTTCGAAGGAGGAAGGTAGATAAAACCTTATTTGTTAAGAAAAAAGGAGAATGATTTATTCATAATGCAAATATATGTCGATGACATAATATTTGGTACTACAATCTTTCGGTGAAGAATTCTCAGCATTAATGTAGGAGGAGTTTAAAATGAGAATGATGGGAGAACTATCATTCTTTCTCAAATTACAAATCAGACAAACAAAAAAAGAGATCTTCATCAGCCAAGACAAATACACAAGGGAACTCATTTAAAAGTACCACTTCGAAAACACCAAACCTATGGGTACTCCTATGTATACTAGAACTAAACTTGATAAGGATAAAAAAAAAGGCAAGGCTACGAATGAGACAAAGTACAGAGGAATGATCGGGTCACTATTATATCTTACAAGCTCAAGACCAGACATTATGCTTAGTGTGTACCTTTGCGTACGTTTTCAATCAGATCAAAAAAGAAATCCACCTTTAAATAATTAAAAGGATCTTTTGTTATCTTCACAAAATTATGGATTTTAGATTATGGTATCTAAAAACTAATTCATTTGACTTAGTTGGCTATTGTAATGTAGATTATGAAAGAGATAAAGTCGATAAGAAAAGCACAAGTGGTCACTATCAATTTCTTAGAGGAAGCCTAGTTTCTTGGTATTGCAAGAAACAAATTGCACAATAGTTTCAATAACCGAAGTAGAATTTATAGCAGTAGCTAGTTGTTGTACCCAAACCTTATAGATGAAACATCAACTCCATAATTTGTTTCTAAACTTTGATCATATCCTATATTATATAGCAGTACCAGTGCTATTAATCTTTCTAAAAATTATGTGCATCATTATAGGACTAAGCATATAAAAGTCAAACATCATTTTCTTAGAGATCATGTTTTAGAAGGAACCATTGATCTTTTGTATGTTAATACTAAAAATTAAGTAGCTGATATCTTTACTAAGCCATGTTAAGAGCTTGGTATGTGCAGATTATCTGACATTTAATTATGTTCGAAATATTATGCTACTCTTGTTTGCAAGTATTAGTAGGCTCCTTCTAAAAGGAAGGCCCTTATTAGGTTATATGTGTTAATTAGAAGGCTCCTATCAGTTCAAAAGGAAAAAGTAACTTTTGATCTGAAAGTTACAGTTATTTCTATTCATGATTTTATTCTTGCATATTCATGATACCGCCATTAGTCTGTTTGATCTCCTTCCATTGTTTTTGATAATGACAAAGGGGGAGAGTAGATATATTTTTTGATAGTGACAAAGGAGGAGAGTAGATACATTTTGATAATGATAAAGGGGGGGAGTTAAGATTAAGTTGATATATTTTGCTTTGCATGATTTTAAGCATAATGAAATACTAAAATGTGATATATTGACTATTGAAATATCGTTGAATTGAATATGTGAAGTATCTATGATATCTTATCTTATAAACGATAGGCTCCTTACTTTAAAGGAAGTAAGAAAAGCTCCTTCTAATCATGATTATGAGTAAGAACCTATAAAGCTTAGGGGTAACTTTCAAAATCCTTGATTATCATTTAAATTTTGAAAATATTTACTATAGGTTGTTATCATCAAAATATGGGAGATTGTTAACTCAAGGTTTATTATTAATATTTTTTATGATAACGTTATAATATTTTAAAATTTAAATTGGATTTATTTCCTTGTATAAATAACGATATAATTTTTAAATGGAAATAAAATCATAGGATAAATGTTTCATTTCTTGCAAGAACTTTCCTAATGAACTTACCTTATTTATTTCACAATATTCGGAAGGATCTTGTTAATCTCATTGGATTTATTTCCTAGTGTAGGATTCTGTTAATAAAATAATTTAGCAATCAGCTCTGTGATATATTTCTAACGTCTGAAGATTGGAATATTCCAGCAAAGATGACATCGAAAATTCATTAGAGTCAACTCAAAACAAAATTGAAGCAACGGTTCGTTGAAGAAAATGTCTATTTAAGAAAGAGTCGCTGCAGTTGCGAACAAGAAGTGAAGAAGATAGATTTTTGAAATACATCAACGACAACAATACTATTGAAAGTCATACCTTTATCAGATTTCTTGTGCCATGAAAAGTGAAAATTCTTCTTAACAGAAATCATTGAAGCTCATATCAAGCAAATCAAGTTGTACCTTTATCAAATATATTGTGCTTGTAGAGGCCAGCTAAATACTACTAGCATAGAAGGTTGAAGAACATTTAAAAATATTCACTTGTAAACTTGGAGAGGCTCTTCAAATTTGCTACTCAGTTTTTTATAGTGTAATACTCAAGTTAGATACTTGGGAACTGGACTTAGACTTGGGTTATAATTCAAACTAATATAAATTGATAGTGTCATTCTTTCTCTCCTCTTAACTTTTAAATTTTTGTATTATATTGTCTGCACTTTCATTTCGTAAGAGGCTCCTTTACTTTTAAAATAGGCTTCTTCTGTTTTTAATTTCGCAAGAGGTTCCTTTTAGTTTAACAGGCTCCTTCTGTTTTAAATTATTTTAACATAATTTATTGTCTAACATACTCTTGTCACTTAACAGGTTCTTATTGTTTATCAAGACCCTTTTTTTAATAATGTTTAATTGGGTCCTGTCTGTTATACGAATTGAAAGTAACTTGTAAAATTTTTTAAAGTATACACAATTCATCCCCTCTTGTGTGTATTTTCTTTATCAGGTATGACTTTAGAAAAAGGATTTATAAAGACATAAGTGTTATATTTTAATATTTCTTTGAATAATTTCATAAGAATTTATGCTTGCGTTTTAATTTGCTTCAATTATTCAATCTAAATTAAATCCTATTTGCCTATGTTCAAAATAAAAATTAATTATTTAAATTAATGTTAGAAACTAAGCTAAAAAAGTAGTAGTTAATGAGTATAAATTTTATTTTTGATTATATGAAAATGTAATCTCTTAATAAAATTAGTCTCATCTTATAACTAAAACTAAAAAAAGATTTTTAATAATTTCATATATTAAAATTAACATTAAAATAACTTTTTAGACATAATAACTATTTGTAGAAACATTTTTATGTTTAAAATTATTTAAATATAAAAATAGATTTTAAATTTAATGATTTAATTCTTATAAATTACAAAATTTAATCAAGTATTAATAAGTACGATGAATGCAACTGGAAACTTTTTCATGCTCAACCCAATCTTTGAATCTAACATTATAGAAATTTTTTGTTAACGATTATTGTATTGTACAATAACAAATCCAATGATACTTATTCTATTTAATTAAAATAGAATTTTTTTTAAAATAATGATATCGATATGAAAAAAGTTTATTAAAGAAAAAATTCAACTTGGTTTAATTTTAAAATAAACCTAAATTTTTCGAGTAAATTGAATTTACACTTTATGCTTATCTATCTATATCTCTATTTCTATCACTATCTTTATCTCTCCTCTTTAATTTGAAATATTTTTTGACACAATTATCTTTTTATCCCTTAATTTCTTAATCGTTGGAGTAAAATACTCCTCATAAAAGCGTTTTAAAAAAATAACGGATTGAGTTCAATCTGTCAACTGAATCAGTTGATTATTAAATATCATTATCGATGATTTGATACGATGAAACAGACAAATATTTCTCAATCAACTAAAAAATAATTAACCAGTCATTTATCAAATAAGTTTAAAATGTTTTCAGAAAAAAGTCTTATTTGGGCAAAAATATAAGGAATCGAAAAAGGTAAAGCAACAGTAACACCGAAAGAGTTTAAGATGCAGATTTGCGGGGCTGCAATAAGTTTCCCACCCAAGTACTGAATCGTTGGCAATGTGAGTCCATTTTGCTTAACCCAAAGCCCATGTTCGACCCTTTCGCCGAATTTACCTGTTCGCCTAAAACCTACCTCCCTTTTTTTCCTTCTTGATATTTTTGTCCCTCTAAAGCTTAACCATGTTTCTTAATCTTATTGGTAAGAGCTTGGCCTATTGCGTTTTTAGAGTTTGGATTTTTTCTGACTTTCTACTATCAACTTTAAGATTTCTTAGTGAATCCGGCCTGTATAGCCAGTACAAAGCTAAAAGGCCAGAAACATTGGTTGATAAGAATCATCATCCAAAGGAAGGTGAATTTTTCTTCTTTAGCTTAGATTTATATGCTTTCGACGAAAACATAAGGTGGGTCGTTGTGAAGTTTTTTTTTATGGGTCGTTGTGAAGTTTTTTTTATATATATAATTTGGATGCCGGCTTTTGTGCTTAAATGTGTTCTCTTAACAAATTTCCCCATATTTGTGTTGTTGATTTTGTATGTTTTGTTACTGACAATTTTTACAGTTGATAAATTTTGATAAGCGGCGAATACCGGTATATTAAAATGGCCCTTGCCTCTGGTCTTACGAGAAGCTGTTCAGGTGTCTGTCTTAAATTATCATGTCTTTTGATGATCTTTATATATGAGACTGCTATAACTATTTTCATTGATCTTCCGCTCCTTGTTTTTTCAAAGTTCAGTTCATCCGTACCGTTCCAAACTATCTTTGGGCATTCCGAGATTTGATCGTATCAGATCTGATAATTCCAATTCTATTCATCCAGTATCAACGAGGGTAATTGTTTTAGTTTGTACATTGTATGCCAAGTTTTCTGCAGATTCTTCTTGTTTAGAATTGTGTTTTTGTTCTTACAGATTCCTGGAGGAAGATTTCTATGCTGTCCTGTAGCACAATCTGGCAAAGAGCATGTTCTGTTATCAGTTGGAAAGAGTGATTATCAATTAAGATATGGAGATGATTTACCTGAGGAGCCATTTTGGCTTAGTTTAATCAAGGACGCCATATGGTATGATAAGATTTTTTTCTTTTCCCTGCCTTTATAAACAAATTGTATATTGTCAGTTAAAAGACTGGAGTTGGCACTTTCGTTGTTTCAGAACTAGGTCTGTGATGCCACTTGAATATGGATAAATGATAGAGATGTGTGTTTAATAGGTAATGATTGTTTCAGGGGTTTGAAGTCTTTGGTTTTGTTTCTGTTCGAGCAACCTGGACAGCTCAAGTATATAGAGTGGCCAAGCTTTCAGAGCACGGTATGTGTGATTAATGATTTTTTGGCTTGAAGTTGATACCATTGGACATAGAATGCCTGTTTTAAGTTCTTTGAAGTTTACAAATAAAAGAAGTATGAGAGTTCTTACTTTTGTGTTGGTGATATTATGCAGCTGAAGACTGCTAGCCTCAGTCTGATTCTTGTTGCTCTGTTCATTGTCATACTATCTTCAGTGGACTCAGTTCTATGCTATCTATTGGCTTTACTGCTAAGGAGGAGCCCTTGATGGACTCCAAGTCTCGTAAAAACTTGCCATTCGTTCTTGTTTTTAATGCAAATGCTACTTGGTTTGCAAATTAGCGAGGGGAAGCTCCAACTGTATCTAGCAATGGATGAAATGAACTTCCAGAAGAAATTTGTGATCAAAAAACAAAATAGCAGCTTGACATCGAAATGATCAAGATATGTATAAACAGCCAAGTATGTTGAGCTTAGTTTGTAGTAATGATCAAGATGTGTCGATTGGTCTGTCTCTGCATTGTACAAAGTGAAGTAACAATCATGCAGGCATTGTCTAGTTACTCTCTCATACCTGTTTTGCATTGTCACGTCGGAGTTTTGAGCACCTGTTCCCAGAAATTTGAAATACCAAGTTTTAGGAAATATTGGCTTCCATTATTGGCTCTGCTTTTCAACAGCTTTAAATGACATCAGGATTATGATCAATGACAATTCAGAGTTTAATTACATGAGCAACTACTTGCATTCTGAAATAAGCAATATCTCATTTAGAATCAAACATTACAATTTATCAGATATGCTCAAAATCTTTATTTCATAGTCTTTTATAATACTATATAAAATAACCTATAGAAGATTAATGTATAGATAAATATACATATCATTGAAAAATTATTTAGCGATGGAATTTGATTGGGTGTTATTTAAACCAATTTTTTGTTTTGTAATTCAAGCTCCTTACAAATTTTGATCATATGTGAGCATTTCTTTTAATTTTTATAGTTCCTTTCATAATCTCAACCCTTAAAAGTATTTTAAGATATATATATATATATATATATATATAAATCTTATCAAACATGCATTAAATTATTCAGTACTTGCACAAAATTTCGAATTCAATTTTTAAGAATTGAAATTTTTAGAACAATAATTCAACAGTTAAATTATGGTACCAACTCCTAACTAAGATATATAATATTTTCATAAATCTTAATATTTAATGATACAAAAAAAAGTTATAATACACTAAACGTTTTACTCGTGATTCAGACTATTCAAAATAAATTATACTAGAATCACGAATAAACATACAACAAACCCAAAGTTTAATGTCTCAGGAATGTTCATTTAACTCTCCGGATAAACTCCTCTTATCAGGCCTTGAAATTCCAAGGTTTCATGATATACAATATTATACAAGATACTGATTCAAACATGACATCTGAATTCATTGCCGACACCGCCAATATCCAAGAATGAAACTATGTCAAACAATATCCAAGAATGAAACTATGCCAAACCCCTTTTGACAAAAAATGCAAGGATCACCCTCGATTATAAAGTTTAAGAAAAGGCTAGATTTGATCGCTTAATTATATATTAAAAAAAAAAAAAAACCGTTGTCCCAAGTGCTTGGCAAATGGCATGCCCCCCAATGCCCCAACTCCACTTTTGTAATCTGAAACCAAACACAGCAATCCACAAACAACCATTGCAATGATATGGAGAGCTTTATATTAACTTGAAGCATCAAGGAATTAAGACAATAATCTTGAGAAATGTGACCAAAACCTTGGTCTGTGGCCCTGTGCTTAAATTCATCATACCCAAAAGCATCGAGCAACTGACAAATGACCGACCCTACTGACCATGCACGTACGCGGCTCAGAAGGAACCATAAAAGAATAGTTATGCCAGGAGACATAATTAAATAAACTTGAGACTAAACATTTTGGTAGCTTCGCCTTGAGTAGAGCCTCCAAGGCCTTACACTGGTCTATGCTCCATTCATAACCATCTGCGACGAAATCTATCAAGCCCATAAATGCATAAGGTTGTCAATGTTGCATCTTTTGCAGAACGATGGTATATAACGTTTAATTATGGAACACATGATTCCCTAAATACCTTTAATCTCAATCACATAGTGCTTCGACAAAAACTTTCCTGAAACTTCTCCAAACACTTCTAGATTTCATTTTTGGTTTTTTGCCACAGCAGCCTGTACTCAAGAAACAGATCATTAAGTAAGAAACTTGAAAAAAGGTAAAAACACGGAAGAACTAATATTTCTCATAACAAATAATGTTTCTCATTATCTCTTTCTAGCCAAAATATATTCGTTCATCTTTGTTAATAAACAAGAAAAAAGAAAGACCCCTCGCAGTTTCCAGAGCTTAACAACTATGTTGAAAGTTTTGTTCTGATGGAAGAATCATTGTTAAATTCAAAATGCCAATGCTTCACAACTATCATCTTACAAACAAGTGCCCCAAGCATATAGGTCATAACCCAAAGTTGTATCAGATTTGAAGACATACATTTTCCTCTCAAATTTGTCTATTTATAATTCGAGAGTACCCAGTAAGGGACAAGAAGAAATTGAAGCATGGATGTCCAAATTATCTGCAATATGATATATTACAGAGATAAAATGTATTCATCTCACCATTAGAAGCTACAATAACTTCCTAACTTCGATTAAGATCAAATTGGGAATGAAATGAGGCACTGACCTTTTGAAGTTTCTCTAAGATAGAGTCTTCATATGCTTTATAACCAGCACCAACAAGAGTATTTACACGATCAGAGTCCATAGACTGCTGGACATAAGGAAACACTCCTGCAGTAGCTGGTTGAAGAGGAACAACTAGAAGAGGATTAGCAAGATTGCCCAAAACGTTTCCTGTTGCAGCAACCTATGGATAGACAACATCCAAAATTAGAAACAATACAACAACCGAAGCCCCTTGTTCCCCAAAAGAAAAATAGTTTGAAAATTTTATCCTGCAGAACTTACTGCGGCATCTTTAGTTGCCATTACAACAAGGGCAGAACCTCTTTTCTTGGAGCTCTTGATAACAACATCTTCAACATCACC